>JAFBJW010000814.1:68509-343723 GCA_016785235.1 Pseudorhombus dupliciocellatus
CAAACTAACCGACATGCCACAACCGGGATTCGAACCGGCGAACCTGGGATCCCCAGGCCTAGTGCTCTACCACTGAGCTATCCAGATACTCTCATACACGGAGCTTGGAATCGAACCCGGGTCTTCCAGGTGGGAGCCAAGCACGCTGGAAATATGCTGAGGGGGAGGGTAGCAGGAGAGCAGGACTGCGACACCGCCGCAGTACAAATTTATACTGCCCCTCCATATAATGATAATATGCGGCGCTACCGGAAGAACTGCCTTGACTATTAGAAAACGAGTAATGGTTGAACTAAAATTCTTTCTAAAAATAGGGGCTGGCTGTTTATGAGTGGATCTCAGTCAAAACACCCAGAAATGATGATCCTTCAGTTTAAGCTAATTGAGAGCGAGGCTGAATACATGCACTGGGTCTAAAGCAGGGGCCTCAAACTCAATTTACCTGGGGGCTGCTGGAAGCAGAGTCTGGGTGAGGCTGGGCCGCCTCAGGCCACAAGAAAAGCTCTGATATAAACATTCCAATGTTCTTATCTTAAATCTACTATCTTATAAAGTAGCATATTTAAATTGAAGTTTGATCACAAAAGTTTTACAACAACTACAAACACAAAAACAAGCAAATTAATTGAAATTAGCTAAATTGAAAAAATATTTTTTTGTAAATAAAAAACAAAAACATGTTAAATAGATTCAAAAGTTTCTAGTTTCAAAGTAAACGTTAACTTATCGATGGCCTGTTTTCTAGTGGTCTCATACTGAGGGTTCTTCATGTTAGAAAGAGTTAAGCGTCGCGTGCTTACTCTGGGGGGGGGGGGGGGGGCGGCCCCCCCTCACACCCCCGCTGTCTTTCTGGGGCACCCCAGCGCACCCACCTCTTGTGTCACACTTAGCTATAGTCAGCACGCTTCTCTTCGCACCTACCTCTTGTGTCACGCAGCTACCTCTAGGGGGCACACCCCAGCGCACCCACCTCTTGCATGCTGACTCTTTGCACCTACCTCTTGTGTCACGCAGCTACCTCTAGGGGGCACACCTGTGCGTGCTGGCTCTGGGGGGGGGGTGGGTGGCGCGGCATCAAACTAAAGACAAACACCTAGAGTGAGCACACTGTGAGCACCAACCAACCATCCACAAGCGGGATTCGAACCGGCCAACTTCGGCTCTACATGCCGAGCGCTCTACCACTGAGCCACTTGCCCACTATCGTTCTTGCTGAACGAGAAGTGGGCAAGTTGGGAGCACTCATGTTCCCAACTTGCCAGACTCATGAAATCTGTGTCTGAGGAGGCACGCAGGGCTCTGTGTTCGTAGCCGAGCTTTTCGGAAATGTTCAAAGATCCTAAAATATGAGTAGTTAAATGTGTAAATGTGCTTCTAATAAAACTCAAAAGTCAAGAAATCATGATGATGGTGTGTTTGATCTGACCGGGCCCCCAGCTGCCCGTGAGGAGCTTGTGTCATTAACCCTTTTGCATATTAGGTTGAAGCAAAAGGTTTAAGACACAAGCACCACTCGGTGCTTCTGGGGGGGGGGGGGCACACCCCTGGAGCACCTACCTCTTGTGTCACGCACCTGCCTCTAGGGGGCACACCCCAGCGCGCCTACCTCTTGTGTCACGCACCTACCACTAGGGGGCCTCAACCCATGACACCATACCCACAACGCCCGACCCAACCTCTAAGACAACGCCTCTAGGGGGCCTCAACCAACCCACGACACCATACCCACAACGCCCGACCCAACTTAAGACAAACACCTAGAGTGAGCGCAGTGTGCTCACACAACCTGGGATCCCCAGACCTAGTGCTCTACCACTGAGCTATCCAGACACTCTCATACCACGTTCAATTGGTCTTCTCATCCTCACACAACCCTATCTCCATCCTTAGATCTAGCAGTAGAAATCCTAACTCTAACCAACCAATAACCCACAACTTGGATTTGAACCCACCAACCTGAAATCACAAGTTTAGTGCTCTACCACTGGGCTATCCAGCCACACTAGTTCAAGGCTCAATGTCTGACCATGTCTTATGCTGGAAATGTTGTTTGTTCGCAAAAAAAAAATCATCTCAAAAATCGACCAAAAGTCAGAGCATGCACCCCAGCACACCTACCTCTTCTGCCACACACCTACCACTAGGGGGACTTTATACTGCTAGATCAAAGTTATCCTAACTCTAGGCCCAAACCCTGACAAAAACCCCTTTATACCCTGCACGGACCCTAGCTCTAACCCTATAAACAACTTTAAACCCTGCTCTGACTTTCGCTCTTACCCTAACAACAACTTTAAACCCTAACCCTAGCCCCAACCCTAACACAAACACCTTTATACCCTGCATGGACCCTAGCTTTAACCCTAACAACAACTTTAACCCTTAGATGCATGAGTGACTGGACCCTACACTCTTCCATAAGTGGGTCAAACATGACCCGTATTAGAATCTATGTGTTTTCATGCCATTTCTGTCATTTTGGTTAAGAATTATCACTTGTGTAATGTTCAGTATTATATTTAGGAATGCACAAGAATGATTTCATGTTTGAAATCTTTAGTTTTATCTATCTTTAATTTACGTTTAGTTTTCACTTTTTAACATTTTTGAAAACAAACCTATAAAAGCAATAGATAATGTGAACATTCATTGTGTGTGTGTGTGTGTGTGTGTGTATGTGTGTGTAACTGTCCAGTCATTGACAGTTCCTCTTTCTTTTCCCTGTTTTGCCCTTTTTGTCTCGTCACTGTATGCAGTTCAGACAAACCACCTGTTTCTGGCTGTGATCATTGCATACGGGTACATTGCATTTCTCACATCAATAGTTACAATCTTTGTTGCTGGGGCAGATCTGACACCTCTTTCTCTTTGGCTGGCCCTGTCTGCTACTTTCCTGTGGCTAGGTTGTGGCTTTCACCCCACACCTTTCCGTTGCTTCAATAATCGGGGTTTGCAGTTGGGGGCAGCCTTCCAGTAGTCTCCTCATGTGTGGTGTGACAAGCTCCTTTGACAGCTCTTTGGGGAAGAGCCGTCATGCATTGGTTATGCCGCACTTGAATTCTGGATATTGAGCCGTGAAAAAGGTGTAGGCATTCAGGGTGGTAATGTCAATTAAGTTATACCACAGCACCAGGGGCCACCTCTGTGTTTGGCGCTTGCAGGTGTCGGTGCCAGCCATCTGGTCAATGATATCAACACCTCCTTTTGTTTTGTTGTAAAATGTGATCATGTCTGACCATGTCTTATGCTGGAAATGTTGTTTGTTCGCAAAAAAAAAATCATCTCAAAAATCGACCAAAAGTCAGAGCATGCACCCCAGCACACCTACCTCTTCTGCCACACACCTACCACTAGGGGGACTCAGCCAACCCACGCCACCATCCCCACAACGCCTCTAGGGGGACTCAACCAACCCACGCCACCATCTCCACCAGGCCCGACCCAACCTAAGACAAACACCTAGAGTAAGCACAGTGTGCTGACTCTAGGTGTTTGTCCAACCAACCATCCGCTCCGCAGCGCACACCCACCTCTTGCGTCACGCAACTGCCTCCAGGGGGCGCTCCGCAGCGCACACCCACCTGCCACCAGGGGGCGCTCCACAGCACACACCCACCTCTTGCGTCACGCAACTGCCTCCAGGGGGCGCTCCGCAGTGCACACCCACCTCTTGCGTCACGCACCTCGCCGCAACCGAGATTCGAACCGGCCAACTGAGCCACTTGCCCGCTCTTGTTCTTGGTGAAATTCGTCTCCTCATTGTCACACAACCCTAACGCCTACCTTAGAATCTAGCAGTAAAAATCCTGACACTAAGCCGCAAGCGGGATTCGAACCGGCCAACTTCTGCTCCATATGCCGAGTGCTCTACCACTGAGCCACTTGCCCACTTCCGTTCTTGGTGAAATTCCTCTCCTCATCCTCACCCTCACCCAACCCTAACCCCAACCTTAGATCTAGCAGTAAAAACCTTAACCAACCGTCAAGCCACAACTGGGATTCGAACCGGCCAACCTGAGATCTCCAGGACGAGTGCTCTACCACTGAGCTATCCAGCCGCTCCTGCTCTGGGTTCAATTCGTCTTCTCATCCTCACCCAACCCTAACGCCAACCTCAGATCTAGCAGTAAAAATCCTAACCAACCGACCATCCACAACTTGGATTTTAACCCGCCAACCCTCTGGGATCACAAGTCTAGTGCTCTGCCACTGACTAATCCAGCCTTTAATTCAAAGAGTCAGTGCAGGGTTTAAAGTTGTTTGTAGGTTTCGAGCAGGGGTCTCAGACTGGCGGCCCAAATGCGGCCCCCGCCTGTAACGGGTGGATCAAGGACCCAGCACAAAATGAAACAGCACTTGATCTCTCAGCTTCACAGTCTGTATTGTCAACATTCAAGCTCACAAAGACAAGGGTGGGCAGAGCTGGAATCGAACCCGGGTCTTCCAGGTGGGAGCCAAGCACGCTGGAAATACGCTGAGGGGGAAGTTAGCAGGAGAGTAGGACTGTGACACCGCCGCAGTACAAATTTATACTGTCAGTGTGGCCCCTCCATATAATGATAATATGCGGCGCTACCGGAAGAACTGCCTTAAGTATTCGAAAACGAGTAATGGCTGAACTAAAATTCTTCATTTGTATATTTATTTTTTTCTTCATATTTTGTGTTAAAAAATAAAAATAAAATAATCATTTTTGTCAGAGCTTTTCTTGTGGAAAACCTGAGGCCCAGTTTATGCCTCCAGCGGCCCCAGGTAAATTGAGTTTGAGACCCCTGATCAAGGATAAGATGCAGAGACAAGAGAGGGTTTTTTTTATCTTTTGGAAAAATTATATTGTGGTACCAGAAAATCAGAATTTTGGATAAAAATAGAAATTTCCTTTTTTTTTTAGGTTATAGTTAGTTATAGTCCTTTTTTCTTTTTTCAGTTCTTCCGGTAGCACCGCATATTATCATTATATGGAGGTGCCACACTGAAAGTATAAATTTGTACTTTGGCAGTGTCACAGTCCTGCTCTCCTGCTGTCCTCCCCCTCAGGGTATTTCCACTCCTCCTGCTCCGCTCTACCTGCTGGCCACTCCCACCTCATCAGATCAACTCCGTTCACCTGTCTGCACAGCTGCCTCTCATTCCATCAAGCCAGCATATAAGCTCCGTCAGAACACTCCTTCCCTGCTGTCTTCTGCAGCAGGTCATACGGCGCAGATGGTTTTTCCCGTCTTCCCATCACCGAGCTCACGCCTCGAACTGTGTCTTCCCTAAAGTCCCTCGGGCCCAGTTTGTGTTCTCTTCGCTCCGCTGGTCTAGCAGTAGCGTGCTTGGCTCCCACCTGGAAGACTTGGGTTTGATTCCAGGTCTGCCTACCCTTGTCTTTATGAGGATGAATGTTGACAATACAGACTGAAGCTGAGAGATCGAGTCTATCGTTTTGTGCTGCAATTGGGTCCTTCATCCACCTGTTACAGGCGGGGGCTGGGTCTGAGACCCCTGCACTAACCTATGACTTTTTTGTCGATTTTTGAGATGATTTTTTTTGCGAAAAAACATTTTCAGCATTAGACACGCTACCCTATGACGTTTTCATTGATTTCTGGGCAAAAAAAATATATATATTTTTTTAAAAACGACATACTAACCCAGGGGTGCTCACACTTTTCCAGCATGCGAGCTACTTATAAAATGACCAAGTCAAAATGATCTACCAGGTAGATTCTACCTCCTATAAATTTGCAAATCATATCATAGTGTTATCCTTTCCTGCTCTATCTTCTGACCGTGGTCGGGAGATGCAGGGGAGATCGTCTTCTCCAGGGCCGAAGTAGCGTTCAAGGTTCAAGGAGTTTTATTGTCACCGTAAGTGAGACACATACAGAGTCATGGAATTGCATTTCTCAAGGGCCCGCGGTGTTGCAGTAAGTGTTAGTATACAGACAGTAGACAGTAGTGTTAGTGGTAATCTAAAGTATAAAAATAGAAAAAAAAAAAATATGCGTTGCTTCGGGGATTGCTCCCTAAACCTAACTCCACCGCAGTGGGTAAGATGGTGGCACACAAATAACGGGACGTTGTTGCCGAGGGAAGGAGTTTTATTGTCCGACTGCACTGTTCTTATTAACGGACTAACTCACTACCTGTTCCTGTTACCTGTTCCTGTCGCCGTCTCTATTCCTCCTCACCCGACTCGCGCACACACACACACACACCCCCACACCCACTTCGCTGGGGCTCGTTCACAGCGGTGCACCTCGGCCGCGCACATGCGCTCTCTCACTCCCGTTCACGCACTGAGCTGCGTGTACTACACACAGGCACATCTCACAACAATAGGCTGAAGTCTACATTTTAACGCCATGCGATCGACCCACATTACCCTCGCGATTTGACGATTTTTGAGATGATTTTTTTTTTGTGAACAAACAACATTTCCAGCATAAGACATGGTAAACTATGTTTCCATCGATTTCTGGGCAAAAAAAACTTTTTTTTTTTCTTTGAAAAAAAACGACATACTAACCTATGACTTTTTCGTCGATTTTTGAGATGATTTTTTTTGCGAACAAACAACATTTCCAGCATAAAACATGGTAAACTATGATTTTTCATCGATTTCTGGGCGAAAAAAAAAAAAAAAAAACAATTTTGAAAAAAAACAACATACTAACCTATGACTTTTTGTTGATCTTTGAGATGAATTTTTTTTGCGAACAAACAACATTTCCAGCATAAGACATGGTAAACTATGATGTTTTCATTGATTTCAGGGCAAAAAAAAAAAAAAAAAAATTTGAAAAAAACGACATACTAACCTATGACTGTCGATTTTTGAGATGATTTTTTGTTTTACGAACAAACATTTCCAGCATAAGACATGTTAACCTTACAAAATAAAGTTGTAAATGTACAAATAAAGTTGCAAATTTACAAGAATAAAGTTGCAAAATTATAAGAATTAAGTTGTAAATTTATGAGAATAAAGTTGTAAATTTACAAGAGTTGAGTAAAGTTGCAAATGTATAAGAATTAAGTTGTACATTTACAAGAATAAAATTGGAAATTTAATACAATTAAAATGTACATTTACAATAAAAGTTGCAAATTCACGAGAATAAAGTTGTACATTTATGAGAGTAAAGTTGTACATTTATGAGAATAAAGTTGTAAATGTATGAGAGTAAAGTTGTAAATTTAGGAGAATAAAGTTGTAAATTAAAGTTGTACATTTACAAAATTGTTGTAAATTTACAGGAATAAAGTTGTAAATTTACAAGAATAAAGTTGTACATTAAAGTTGTACATTTACTCCGTTGTAATTCTGAGACATTTAGTAAACAATGAGAATTTTTAAAGATATGATATTCCTAAAAAGCCGGAAATATATAATAATATCTACTGGGCAGGTTATGTTTTCATTTGTGTTTACTTTGTTTTGTCTTTTCGCCGAATTAGTCAAGAAATCTGTGTGTGTCGGTGAAAACAAACAAATCTCTGTCAGAGGAATTGTTGAAGGAGATGAATGTTTCTGGACTGATATCGTTTAGTATTCGGAGGTTGCTAAAGCATATCAGGTGGAACGATGCTACATCCTCAGTGTGAGCAGAGAGACAAACCAAAGCTGCAGTTATCAGTCTCTGAGATCCAGAGGACGGATGATTAGATAAATAAATCAAACAACAACTAAATAAAAAAGGAGGGAATCCATCTTTGTTTTTCAGCTTGAAGTCAAGGACCTGTTTGCGGGGTGTCTTTGCAAAGGGTAAAAAAATTAAAAAGAATAATCGGACAGTTTAAAAGTGATGAGTCTCTGGGCGGGGTAGATTAAATCTGAACAGGCTCAAGGGGCCTTCGGGTGAAGGGGCGATTTAATCCACCCAGTTGAGATGATGGGAGAAGGCAGCAGGGATGGGGTCGCGACCCCTTCAGGCACAGCCGCTCCGCAACACAGACTTTTCATGAGCTGAATGCACAGATCCATGATGCAAACTCACGCAAACTCAGCGGTTTGTCGAGGAGCAAGGATTCACGTTCCATATTTTTATTCAACACCGTAGTCTCCTTTTACATTAAGTGTACCTTTACATTAAGTGTTTAAGACATTAAAACAAAAAAACTGTGCTGCATTCTTTATTTTGAAGGATGATTTTTATATTTTAGATGGGATAATATTATATTATTTATAATATAATTGATAAGTTAGTGACTTTTGAGAAAGTTATTTAAAAAGTGTGTAAAATAAAAGTCTGTAATAAGGTTTTCTTTAACAATGTATTTTTATATAATCAGAAGATTATTTTATTTATATGGAAGATTTTTGTTTGGAAACAAACTTCTGGGAAATCTCCAACATGGACAAATTTTTAAGAAAGTCTAAGACAGAATTGAAAAATTACTTTCTTAAACTTCAACATTGTGCCATTTAAAATGTAAAAATATTTTGTGGATTTCAGGCAGTTTATGGACATCTATGACCTCTGCGCCTTTGTTTTTGTGTCTAATATTTAACACATGATAATAAACCAGCGTCTGCAGATGTGAGAACATCTGGACATGTGGATTCAGCCATTCTGAAGCCTGAGCTGACAGACGACAGGCGACCGATTGGCTAAATGTCAGCGAGACCAATGGAGCAGGCTGGGCACCGAGGACAGGTCGGGGGAGCCCATCCCCGAGGGACATGTGGAGGAGGAGGAGGGTGGAATTAGACAAAACAGGACTGAGTGTTCAAAGGAAGGAGAAGGAACGAGGACGAAGCCCTTGTGCTGTGAAGGTTCAGAAAGGGCTTCATTGTGCGGCTGCCTTTACTTTTTTCAGTGTGATTTCTCTCTCCCTCCCTCCCAATCTGTCTCTGCCTCACTCGGCCGTGGGCTCTGCGTCCTCAAAGGACACCCTAGTGGACTCTCGGAAGTCAGGGTGCTGCAGGTCCGATAAGAATTTGGTGGGGGTGAGCATGTGGGTGGAACCTGTGGAGGAACAGAGGCGGCTTCACCACTCGTCTCTCAACACATGCCACGCCCCCCCCGACCCCAGTCGCTCCAGAAATAAAATCCCAGAGAGGGTTAAACTCACACACACATCACACATTCAAACTCTCTCTCTCTCACACACACACTCTCCATTATGCAAAAAACATAACAGCTGGGAGGCACAGACAGAAAAAGACGTTGCTGCAATTAAAAGACAAGAGTTGTTTGTCAAGACAACAGCGAAAGCAGAGCACAACAACACAGACTAACGAGACACTTTCCCAGGTTAAAGACAGACTGGCTGGCAAAGCTTAAAGACATGACATCAACAGAATACAGGGCTGAACATGACAGAACACACAGGTTACAACAGCTATTCTGCAACAACATTTCCTCGTCTACCTAAACGTTAGACTCCTCGCCGCTGTGACCTTCAGAGGCCGAAGATGGACGCAGCGTTCTCCCAACACAACCACTCTGAGTCCGAGCGTCTTGGAGGAGCAGCCGCTGCGACTCGCTAACCCTGCATGCGCTCAGTGCTACCTCCTGTGGCATCACTCACCGATGATGGCTTCCCATTTCCCATTGGCCTGTGTGACCTCGTAGGCGCAGCGCATCTCACTGAAGGACACGCCGCCGATGATGAAGACCATGACGCGTGGACCTGTGCGGTACTCTCCGGGCGTCTTGTTCTTGTGCCAGTGGCCGTACCGAGCGCTGCGGGAGAACAACACGGTCACGTCAGTGGCTCGGGATTGTTTCTGAATATTGATAATTTTGGTAAATGTGGCTCTATTTATTTTAAGGATGCAAAGGTCAAGACATCTGCTTGTTTGAGGAAAACTCTTGAAGGAATTCAAAAGTTTTATCTGGACATTTTAAACACACAGGATTTTTCTTCTTCCTGTTTCCAGGCTGCGATAAAACTGCAGCCTCCCTGAGCTCCATTCCCTGCAGTATTGATCCATCACACTCCTCTCCCTTCCAAAATGACTATTGATCCAACACTAGCATGTCTGTTTTGGTCATTTAAAAAGGTCATGTAATGAGACACCAAGCTTCGGCCATGTGTCATCATCGTGTGTGTGTGTGTGTGTGTATACCTGACTGCAGTGGTGCTGAAGGAGGCGGAGGAGCGGGTGGAGATGTAGGGGTAGTGCTTGGTGTCCAGCTTGTCATCAATAGCATCCTGCAGGGCGACAACACAATCACGGTCACACGCTCGTGCTCCACGCGCTCGTCCCTGTTTCCACGTTTAGTAAACAAACCTCCATGATGTCCTTGACCAGCGGTGTCCAGCGGGACAGCTGATAGGTCTGCTCGCTCACACGCTCCTTCCTGTCCAACTTCTTTCCTCGGCGGAGGGTGGACTGATGCCGGGAGGAAGACATGAGGAGGTTAAGACAAGGATGAGGATTTATTTAAGAAGGAGGAGGAAGAAGAAGAAATGATGCTCTTACGTCTGTGATGATGGGGACGCCCAGGTGAGCCATGTTGGTGATGATCTCACTGTCCTCAGGGGGAATCTGAGCGTGTTGGATCAGCTTGTTCAGGTTCTCCTCTGTGATGCCTGGACAGACAGACACACACACACAACCTGAACTGTATGACTCTGTTTACACTTTATATCTTCAGTCTTTCTCCTTTGAGGGGAATTCATGTTTGCTGCTCGAGTACAAAAATAAAGTTCCTGCTCTGAATATAAATGAAGCTCATGTCAGGATGTAGTTTCTCTCTTCAGACTCAGGGTACATTCACATGAGAAGCAAAGAGAGGAAACCATATTAAAACCTCACCATTCTTGAGGAAAATGTAGAGCAGGATGATGCGGATCTTGTCGTACGTGCTGACGTTGGCGTCCAGCAGGATCGGCACGATGGCCCTCATCGGGTCCTTGATCTTCTCTCCTTCGGCATCTGTGCCCATCGCCAAATCCTGCGGCAGGACACAAGTTTATAACGAGTTTATTTCGGGGGACTGGAAGATGAAAAGGAAAAACAAAAACAGCCTCGTTTCCTCTCACCTGCTCCACACGGCACAGTTTGTCCACTGTCCCCTGGTAGTGCTTCATACAGTCCTCAGCCAGCTGCAGGTGGGTGGAGTACTGAAGGAGACACAACACACCGTCAGAGATAACACACACACTGACAGTCAGACAGACACACACACTGACAGACACACATACCTTGCTGAGCTCCTTCTGGTACTGAGGCATCTTCTTCAGCATCTGCGACAGATCCCTCATTGTGGTCTGTTCAGAGAGGAGAAACATTTATGTGACATAATATAATAAACTATGGCAGATAATTCCACATTTCTGATCGCACTCCTCCAATGAGATGACATCTAACTCAAGGGAAGGTGAATGATCCCTCTGTGTCTCTAGAGCGACTCGTCTTTACCTTCTCTCCAGTGTTCATCCTCTTGCTGGCGGAGAAGTCTTTCAGCTGACGCGTCACCTCCCTGAATCACAAGAAACACGAGAGAGGTGAACGCTGCTGGATTCATCACCAGAGGAGCGATGGAGGAAAGAGTGGAGATCCAAAGTTGTACTCACTGGGACACCTCAGCTATGTGTTTGTGTCTCAGGCTCACCCACAGGTCATCGTCCTCGTGCAGCAGCACCTCCTTCTCACGGGAGTCTCCGATACCACTGGTCTCGTACCTGGAGAAAAGACAAGAACAGTTCAATATCTCTCTTTGGAAACCTCGTCCTCCACGTTTGGCGTCTGCGTTCTTTCGTACTTGTAGACGTCGTTTTCGATGGGCAGCAGGTCGTAGCCCATGGCCTGGAAGGTGAGCTCGTGGAGGACGGGTGAGACGGGGTCGAACGCCCTGTCCAGGATGATCAGCTGTGAGCGCGCCTTATCTGGACCCTGCACAGAGGGGAGCAGAGACGGGGGGGAGTGAAAGACGGGGACGGACAGGGAGGGACGCTTCAATTCATTTTCCTGGGCTCACCTCTCCCATGGTGGGGTCGTCGGCCTTGTAGGCGTCCAGCTTGTCCTGAACCAGCTGGGCCAGGGTGGCGTTGTCCTTGTACTCACTGACAGGAGGACAGAGGGACACACAGATATGAGTCAGATTCAGGACTTGCCAAAATCCCTCTTGATGCTAACGGTGGCCTCCCATGGGCGCCCCCTGCTCCTCACCCTCGGTATCGGACAGCCGGGTACTCCTTCAGGGTGGCGCAGAGCGTGGCCAGCTGCTCGGCCAGTCGCTCCATCACCGGGTTCTTCAGCTGGGTCTTGTGGGGGCTGTAGAAACTGTGGAAGGCGTCTGGGTTGTCCAGAGAGTACACCTGCACCGAACACACAGCTGAGTCACATGACGGCTCGTTTGTCCTCACCTCTCAGTCTCTGTCTGTCTCTAGGCTCCTCTTTAATCACTCCTCCCTCATTTCTAATTACTTGTTTCCTTTCCTCTGTCATTTCCCTTTTTTTAATCCTCTCTTTCCTCTCCTTCAGTGTCCTCGTTTGCTCTCCTTCACTCAGCCTCATCCTCCCTCTCTTCTCTCCTTGTCTCCTCTCCTCTCCACCCACCCCATCTGTCCACGGTCACATGACCACGCTCCTGCGCTGCAGAAGGGTCCCACCCCCTCCTCCCTTCCTGTGTGGGTCCTCCTTCAACCAATGGAAGGGCAACATTGGGCTGGAGGGGAGGGGCTACGAGGCGACTTTTCTCCCCGGAGCAGAAAATCACTGACTCCGAATTAATTATAGTAGACAGGAGGGGAGCAATGCATTGTGGGCCCAGTGTCACGCTCAGATAGTGGGCAAGTGAAGGATGGAATGAGGAGTAGTGTAAGAGGCAGGAGGTACAGAATAAATATGTCAAGTGGGTATCAGAAGACATTGGTGTCTCTGTCCTCCATCGCTCTCTAACACCAGATCTTTCTAAATAAAACCAGACCGGGAGGAAACAGAGGCCCAGAGGGGGTCTACCTGAGACTCGTAGGGCAGGAACGCGATGTTGATCTCCGTCAGAGTCTTTGTGGATTTGGAGGCGCGGCTCTTCACCAGCTCGTTGAACAGAGGGTCAGGGCATGCTGGAACATAAAGAATCACGTGTCTACATCATGACTTAAATTAAACGTGAAGTTCATTTGTGTTTAATATACTCACAGTCGGTGAAGAAGACGTGCGCTGCCTTGTATTTAGCTGAGTGAGGGTCTTTGTAATCTGCGATGAGGGTGTGGACAGACTGAGGAGGGACAGAGCAGATCAGCGATGATGATGATGATGATGGCTGGTACACATTCAAATCATCAAAAACATGAATCTGACAGAAGGAGGGAGGAGGAGAGGGAGCGTCCTCACCTTCTCTGTGGGTGTAATCAGGTAAATGGCCTCCAGGCTGGGAAGAGGCTCTCGCCGCTTGTGGATGTCCTCCACAACTACAGAACACAGGAGACACGTTACAAGGAGACGGCTCAGAGCAGAGACAGCAGCGGGACGGTGGACACGAGCGTCTCTTACTGGTGATGCCCTCCGTCATGATGTCCGTCATCTTGCAGCAGGATGACAACATCCTCATGCTCAGCTGGTCCACGATCAGCGCCTGGGGACAGAGGACGAGACCTTTTCACTGATCAGCTCTCGCTGGTGGACGACGCCAGTGTTTTCGTCTCAGAGTTACATTCTTACCTTCCATTCTCCCTTCTTCTTCACCTTCTTGATTACATCGTTCATAATCTCTGAGGAAGAAACACAAAGAGAAATGGCGTCAGTCAGCTGTGTGTGTTGTGTTACATGTGCTCTGCTTCTCTGAGTCCCCTGCCCTCCCACAGCTGATGTCTTTTCTTTCACCTGTTATTTCCCTAAATATCTTTCAATGAAAATCCAAATTTAAAAAGCAGAGTGAGGAGATAACAGATAATCGATCAACGTCAGAATGGTTAAAATCAAGGAGCTTTTCGTTGCAGGTTTCAGTGGAAACAACCGACGGGATCCGACCGGTGCACATCTAAAAATAACCTCATAATGAAATTCCTGCACTGGGGGACAACAAACAGGCGAAAGTCAAACATGTCCTCCAACAAGGTTCCGCCAAGCACAGACGCCGTGACGACGAGGAAAATGATGACGTCACATCGTGCTGATATTGGCCCGATCACCACGGCAACAATCTGCCAGTCGGATTAGGACAAATCCATTTAGGGCGAATTACAGATGGACATGATGCTGGATCACTGCGAGTGAAACCCGTTAATCCCCAGGTCCACAGAGACACTGATGGATTATCACAGATTAAAAACAAGAAAAAAAAAAAACGATTACAGAGCAACGAGGACCAAAGATCAGAGATGTGTCAGTCAACGCTCGCTCTTTTTGATTCCCAGTAAATCGGCAGAGACGGCGCTCACCTCCTGTGAGTCAGAGGAACTGTGCCTGACCTCCTGTGAGACGCATGGTGTGGGAATAGGAAGTTTCTCACTCAGTGACAGAGATTTCCTGACTCAGCTTCAGTCTCGCTCCAACAGAGCAAATGCAAATGTCAAGGAGCAAATATGTGACAGATAAAGTTTCACGTTTTAATCCAAACGAATCGCCTCATGTTTCCATGAGACACGGAAAGAGCAGCAGCGAGGATATCCGCCACACAAGCTCTTTTCCTCTGCTGCAGCTCATGTGTTTCCTCTTGTCTGAGAACACTGCTCTACACGAGTATTTAAAAATGGTGGGACAATTAGAAAACAATCGATAATGATAAATATATACAGTTAATTTCACTTCAAATATATAAAGCTTGAATTGAGATGATATACTTTGTACAGTGCCTAGTTTAATCTAAAATATAGGTTTTATTTTTTATGACGGTAACGGTACCGACATACGTGTGGGTTTTATTGATCAACTGAATAAATTGGTCGGGATCCCCAGAAGAGAGTGTCACGGTCTCATATATCAAATAAAAACAAACACGTCAGGAGAACGCTCTGTGGACTTTTCCTTTCTGTCCTCCAGACAAAACAGGAACAAGAGGGAAGGGACCTGAACAAACAGCGAGCAGCAGCTGTGTCTCACACACACACACACACACACACACACACACACACACACACACACACACACACACACACACACACACACACACACACACACACACACACACCCAGTTCAACAGGATACACATCCTCAAGGAGCGAAAGTACAAGAGGATTTTGTTGTCAAAGCTTCAACTTATGAGGATTTTCTCAAGATTACCTAAAATAAAAACATCTCATCTTTAATATTTGGATTTCCCAGGATGTCGTGACGCTCCTTCAACACGCTAACATACACTGTGGCGTGTTATTAGTCCACGATGGCGGTTAGCTCAGCCTTGACTCATTATTTCACATCACAGCAGCGACAGTTTCTCCCTCTGACTTGAGCCCCCCCCCCCTCCTTCAGGGACCCTCACCTATGAGTGCATGACCCATTTCCCGTCCCTGGATTTTCACTGCGGCGCCGCGGAGCTTCGAGAAGCTCGCACTGAGACACCAGGGCGGCTTCCACCACGGCTCAGCTGAGAGTTTCCTTTATTGCACCGTATGAATAGCACCAAGGGCTCGAAGCTTCAGCTCGATGAATGAACGAATGAGACGCGCGTTTAACCCGGAGCTCGTCTGCAGTTACATAAGCGAGCAGCGCACAGAGTTTTCAACAGAAGCAGAGGAGGATTGTGAGGTCATCTCTATTCCGGCCTCTCATTAATCCAGTCAGAGGTCAGAGGTCAGGCCGAGGAGTGGTGAGGAGCTTCTCCCATGACCTGGACCCATAGGTGATGGGAGAAATCCTCCCACCACGGATACTGTTTTTATTTCTAAGGACTCGTGAAGAAGACAGAATTTCTGAAACACCGCGTTCAATCGGCCTGTGCACATACTCATGTAAGAGGAGGATGGAGAGAGCGGTCACGTGCAGTGTGAGGAGGAGGAGGAGCTCTGACACAGCACTCTTCCTCTGCGAGAAGAGAGAAAAGAGGGAGTTTGTAGAGAAGATGAACGACTGTGATCCTGCTCTGTTTCAGCCGGTTCTTCCTGCTCTGTAATCACGTGACCCTCGGCTCTGATTCACTTAAACAAGTGTGTGTATGTGTGTGTGTGTGTTTTACGTGGCCCTGGAGCTGCAGGCACTGCGTCAGACACTGAACCCAGACGAGTGTGTGATGCTGTGGTTCAGTGATGCTTCCAAGGTCAGCAACGCTTTGTGTGTGTGGCCTTTTCTTTCTCATCTTCCTCTCCTCACAAAGCCGCACCGGGGGACAAGTAAACACACATCAGCATGTTTCCAGAAAGTAAACGGCCTTAATCAGCGTCTGAATTTTGGAAACATGTCGTTGCGATGAGTAAAACGCGAAGGGGTGTGTGCGAATGTCGGCGTCATCCTCTCGTGCCTCGGTTTCAGCTTGTTCCGTGTGTGTGAACGATTCAGAAATCAGGCAAAGTCACTGAAGCTGCACAGTCATGATGAGAAGCCTCCGAATCCAGGTCCCACCCATTAACACCCTCTCCTCCCATTCTATCCATATCCCTCTAAAGACGAGCGCACACAGGAAGATTAATACCTGCACGAGACAATAACATCCAGAGACACAGCTGCGTGTAACGTGCAGCTCTGCTCCGTCAGTGTGAGCAGCAGCAGCAGCAGCAGCGTCATGTAAAGACGATGAAGGAGCAGAGGCCTCCTCATCCAGCCTCACTCCCCTGCTGCTCCTGCTGCTCCGTGGGGCTGACGTTCACATGCCTTCATGAAAAACAGGGAGAGAGAAGCTTCTGCTTGCTGCCCATCCCCCCCCTCCCTCCCTCCCCCGTCCTGGCTGCTACATCCACTGCTGCAGAGAGAGGAGCTACGATGGTGTCGCCCTCCTGCCCGCCCTCCCTCCCTCCCTCCCTCCTCTGCTCCTGCGACCTCCACCAATCCCGTCCCGGCTCCTTCCTCTGCTGCACGGGGCCCAGGTATCGCTGGGAAACATTCCCACTGTGTATCTGCTTCTGGAAAAGACGACCCAGTGGCTGCGTGTTCTACTGACGGGGGTTGTCTAACTGCCAGTCAAAAAATAAAAAAATGTCTGTGCTCCCATGTAGGGAAATAAGAATAGAAATATTCATCTCAATATGACTAGTCATTTAACCATGGCTTAAACTAACCTCTGACTACACATCAGGGTTTACGTCTCATGTTTTAGACAGACTGGATTTAAATTAAGGTTTTAAGAAGAGGTTCCCCTGTCTCTGACCAATACAGGATTATCTGATTTTATCTGGCGCACATTGTGTTTTTATTCATCTGTTCGTTTACGATGATGCTGCAAAAACTCCTCAACAGATGCGCAGGTCCAAATAAAATAATAATAAGAATCTAGTGAATTTAAACAGGGTTTCATAAGTAGAGTTACTCTTTATTTACAGTGTGGTATCATTAATATTACTGAAAAGAGGCAACAAACCAAATCAGTGGTACATTCGACCTGTTTGGATTCTGATTGCTCTGCTCCTGCTGGAGTCTGACTCCTGGGCAGAGCTCAGGCCTTATCAGCCACAGCAGAGGAAGTGTTTGTTGGTGGAGGAGGTGTAACCGAGTGGGGGTGGGGGCCCTCACTGTCCAGCAGTCTGCCCAGGGCCCGATGCACCAGTGATGCCTGCTACTACAGAGCAGCTGGACATTATTGAAACGTGAAACCGAATCAATGGAGATGTGAAGTGAGGCCGATCCTGCAGCAGGAGCTGAGGAGGAGCTGAGGGGAGAACCCCTGAGTCAGAGATGAGACAGGTGCATCAGGAGGACCTGGATGTGTGAGTGTGGAGGCCTGTGACTGCACATGCACCCGGTTGACCCTCCGGAGAGCATCCATGTTGAGGCCTGCACAGCCTCACACACGCAAACACACGCACATACACAGAGCTGCTGGAGCATCAATAAAAAAGCCTCTAAAAGCCAATATCAGTCTGATCTGCTGCGTCCTGACGGCGCAGCCACACACGCTGGGTTTGGCGCATCACCACAACATTGCACGATGAGGAGGGAGAGGAGAAAGAGGAGGAGGAGGAGGAGAGCAGCTTCAGCAGGTCGGCCGCGGTGCCTTGTTCAGATAATGCGGAATTTCTCTTGTTGCGGCCTTTTAAGGCAACTTGGACACAATCCGCCATTAGCAGCTGACACCAGCCCGGCTCCGCTGCAGGAGGCACTGCTCAGCCCCGCACACGGATTCATACCGTTAATGTCCAATAATCACCCCCGAATCAATATCATCGCATCACATGACGGGCTATAATTAACCAGGGCGTGATACGCTGCGGCGCCGCACCGCATCAGCGCAGTTTTATGATGCAGCGCAGATTTTTTTTTTTTTGCTCGTGGGGGTAAAAGGGCGTTTGTTGGCTTCGTGCGTGTGCCTCGGGGACGCGGATGCTCTCCAGCCGAGGCTCATGACCGCGCGTTAAAAACCATTTCTCCAAGTGTCCGCATGAGGGAAACGGCACAAATTGCGCATCCGCAGCGCAGGGCACACGCCAGTCTGTGCAGGTTACTACAGCGGCTGCGGTTTACAATGGGATGCGATGAAGCGCCACCTTCATCTTCATCACCATCCTCCTCCTCATCCTCCCGCTGCTCCCAGCCATCCGCATCCTACACACACACTCACACACAGGCTTTTACGCACAGGACGCAGCGCCGCACAGAAGCATCCCTCCACATTCAGCGCTACATGAAACGAATATGAAATGAAAAATCTTACTTTCTCCGACCACGGCCTTTAATCCGATAGGTGCCATGATGCTGCCGAGTGCTGGGGCGACTGGTCTCCCTCTGCTTCCTCCCTCTCTCCCCTCCCTCGCCTCGCAGCGCCGCGGAGGAGCCTCCAGCTGGAGACGTCACCGCGTATCCTTCCGCATCCTCCTCTCATTGGTGGCTGCGATTCTTCCATTGGCCCGATGGAGAGATGGAGAGTTTTACCGCAGCAGCTCCTGGACGAGGCCCCTGATGGTCACACAACTTCAGCTCCAGACTGAGCAGGACAGGCTGCAGGATGGGTTCGCTTTGAAAAACAAAACCTGTATCTGCGTCAGAGGTCTGTCTTTGTTTACAGTGCTTTCATCAAAAACAGGAATTAAATTGTCCATCTGACCAATTTCACTCCAGAGAAGAAGAAGCCAAATCAAGAAGCTGCTGCGCATCCTCCGGTTTGAGTATTTAAATATTTTAATAAAAACTGACCCCAATTAATCTACTTTGACCAGCTGATGAAGTTGTCTCTGTTGTCAAGGCATCAACAAAATGATGAAAGGAGTAAACAGTCACTGATTGCAGATGATCAGATTATCGGCTTCACTGATTTTTGTTTTTCAAGACTTGTGGAGACTCATTCCTGAAATGTTGAAATATTTCACCAATGAGTTTAAAATTCACATGTGGCTTCAATACGTCCACCAGGGGGCAGCATCTGTCTGGAAAACTTCACCACAGGACGTCGTGGAAAAACTTTTTTCCTCTGAGCTCCGAACCACAAACACTGAAATATTCACGTGTCAAGGTCGGAACCTCAGACAGGAAAATGAAACAACCAGACGTGAAGTTTACGCATCAAACGCACAATACAAAAAAACCCCCTTTCACTAATAAGTCTAACAGAACAAGTGGCGGAGTTTGAATAAAGGAAGTTGGTTTCCTCTCGAGATTCAACATCACGGAAACATTCTAGTTGTTGTGAGGCTCCGGGTTCTGGCCACACCCTTGGCAGCGCCGACTGAACACGTTGGACCAGTGATGACTCCCAGAGGGTGTGTCCTGCACACGGCTGTGAACCAGCCCAGTATTCACCTCCTCCTCCTCCTCCTCCTCCTCCAGAGAGAAGACGCACCAGGAGCAGTGCCACTCGCGTGCGCAGCGGCTCAGTGGATACTCGAGCCAAAGCCCAGTCTGAGCTGGAGGACATCCCAGTGAGAGGCTCTGGTTCCTGCAGGTTCTGTCGGGATCTCCGGTCACCACCATGGGGGACGTGGTTTCCTCTCACCTGGATGAGAGCAGGAGGGAGATGATTACAGGTAAGAGAGGAGCTGGAGCTCAGACACTGAACAGGCTGGAACTCTTTTGAGCTTCAAACTGAAACTATCCGTTTTTAAACCCGCCAGTGGGGATTTAACCAAACTATTAACACCAGTGTTACAGTAGGACGTCCTGCTCTTTAGTCTCTAAGTCACACTGTGCACTGGAGTAAACTCTGTTTCTAACCGAGTTATCAAACTGACTGAGCAGATAAATCCTCTACATCTTCAATAACAGTGTGTCACAGTGTCATTAAGTGTCTGTTTCATCCTGCTGTCAGGACTGTTATTAGATTTCCCTTTTTCTTCTGAATCGTATAAAAACAGACGTGCTGGACTAAAGTCTGTTTATAAGATGAAACAAACTTGTTTTTTTTTTTTTTTAACCGAGTTATCAAACAAAGCTGAGGGGAGAAATCCAGCTTTGTTAAGTGTGGATCTATCCCAGAGGGGAAAACACAGCAGCATCTTTATTGTTTGATCACATTTGTCAGAATTACACACATCCCAAATAACGTGCTGGAGTCTGGCTCTATTTTTAGATCAACCAAACCTTTGTTTAAGCCAAGTCATGGAAACTCAGAACTTGTGCATCATATCCGTCTAAAATCCACCTTCCCCCACCTGTCCTCCTGTCCTCCTCCTGTCCTTTATATCTGTGCTCTGCCCCCTGGATCCTCCCGCTCTGCTGCAGGCCCATTTCTCTGAGATAATGAGTAGGTTTCCCAAAGGGAAGCGTGTTTGTATAAGTTGGGGACAGAGTGCTATTTAGGGCTCAGATTGCTGCAGCCTCCCATCGTGCAGCTCTGAGCACAGAGGCTGAGTCCCTCCCGTGCATGTGTCGATGAAATTATACGACTTGGAGGAAAGTTTGTTTTTCAGTTTGGACTCGGTAATCGCGTCCCTCAGAACTGTTGCCTTCTAGAAAGTGGCGTCGGAGTCGTTTCAGGCTGCAGCTCTGCAGGCTCGGGGTTGTTGTTCTGTTTTCTGGCGGGCCGACACGAGCATGAAGAGAAGCCACTTCCAGGAACCAAAGACTGTTTCCTCGAGGCTTGTTTTTCGATGACTACAGAAAAAAATACTCTATTAAAGACTAGAAGAATAGCATCGTTAGAGGATGACTCTTGAGCTGATGCATAATTTCCAAAACCACTGAATGTTGTTGAAATAGCTGACAAATTAATGATTTAATAATCATTACACTCACCCACAAAGGATCAATGTCAAATATTCTCTCAATTTATCATATGCACTGGGAGGATTAGCTTCTCATCTCAGTTTAAGTCGTCAGAAATTCTCTGGACGCGCCGATCAGACAAAGTCAAATCAAGCTGTCACTTTGAGCCGGTCGGTGGCATCTCACAGTCACAGACGGCCCGGGCTGTTATTGAAGGTGTGGCACATTGCATCTGTCTGTCGGTGCTTCCTGATTCCTCATGTGTCATTAAGCTGAGTTCTATTACTGCAATCAGCTTTGCTTGAAATGGAAAAAAAAAGTCTCAACATGCAGAAAGGAGCAGAGGAGGAGGAGGAGGAGACGACAGCGAGTGAAGCAGGTAGAAACATGTTGAAGCTGTCTGGTCCGCACACACCCTCCCTCTGATGAGTGTGTATGTCCTTTAAAGTACAACCTCTGGATTCTCTGTGGCACTGGGAGTCATGTTTGGAGTGTGTTCCTCCCTGTCGAGGTGATCTCCTCGTTCTCGCTGCTTCAGCACATTCTCAACAAAAAAATAATCTCCTCCCTCCTGTGAGCCCGCGAAAGAACGTGCACGTAGAGACACTTGAAAAAGGCCCAAAGATCCCAAGCGTCTTCATGGTGCAGCCTGAGTTGAAGTAAACGTTGGATGAACTCCCACAAACACACGATGGCTCAGCTGCCGTTGGCTCTTTCAAAATAAATGGGGCACAACTGTCAGTTTCACCGTCTTAGCGTTTCTCACGTGGAGCATCCCGGCCGACGGGAAGCCAGGGAAGGTCTGGACTTTGTTGTGTGTGATTTATGATGCAGTCTTTGCTCCTAAATACCAATTTCCAACTGCCTGAAAAGTCCGTCCATGTGCAGCGTCCCAGTCTGCTGACTTTGGCACAGAGGGACCAGTGGAAAATACCGAAACTATTCACGTTTGGAGCGGAGGCTCCGTGAACCAGCGCATGTACGGCAGAGGCTTCCTCAGAGGATAAGTTTCACATAGTTTCAGCCTCTCACAGTCTTCCTGTGACCCCTGTGACCCACCCAATCGTCTCCTCCTGGTGCCACACCATGTTTTTAATTGTGTGTCCCCGTCTTCCGTCCCCTCCACATTCCCTTCACGTCTGTCCTGTCCTGTCAGCTCTTTCCTTCCTGCTCTCCCACTGGCCGCCTCCCTCCTTCCTCCGCCGTCCCTTCCACAAACACGTCGCAGCCGAGTCAAAACGCACCTATCGGTTTTTAAGAAATGAGTGTCATTAAAGTTATTGTTAGAGGTGATAGATCGTGTGTTCTTGGGTTGAAATATGTTATTGCGTTACCATTTTAAACTGTGAATGCTCATGTCTCTTCAAATATTTACTCAAAGTATTTGCTTGGCAGTAATAACATTCAAATGTGTCCTGAGTGCAGTGATGTGTTTGAGTCTCTATTTCTTTAGTAATTTCACTTTATGACACTTCTCCTAAAGCGCCAATAGCAGCAAACTTGAAAGTTTTCCCAAGTCTTTTTCCCTGATCTTGGATCTGTGTCTTGCAGCTCAGACCAGAGACGTGATGAAGGAGTTCAGCGACGTGTACGAGCAGCAGTACGCCGTCGCTCTCTTCAACAGCGTCCGCTACGAGATCGAAGGAGGGGGCGGGACGCAGTCGCAGCTGCTGCACCGACAGGCGAGTCCACGCAAACACAAAGAGCGAGGCCTCCCTCGGTCTGGACATTGACAGTAAATCAGTAATAAAGACTTTACTCACCACAGTAGCGGCTGACATGGCGCTGTTGCTATGACGACAAGTCCTAAAAAGATGGCGTCATTTCTGGAGAGTGGGAGGAAGTGTGGCTGCGTCGTCCATCTTTATTTGAAGACCCTGATGATTGATGTTAGAAGATCTTTATCAGTCATGATGAAAAACACATCAGGCTAATCTGCCTGATCGTTTATTTTAAAATTCTCCAGCTTCCTTCAGTTTGGGGTGAACTGGTTTGTTTGTAACGCAGCTTCCATCAGTATGAGCTTTGTTGTTGAACACCCGCTGCGTTAATGAGCTCATTGACTTGTCGATGAGCTCGGACATCATCTAACGGTGTGAGGCCCCGGCCCTCTCGCTCTCTCTGGACTGAAGGTCCCACTTTTGTCCGCGGCTTCAGTCGCCGGTGGGAAAGTGGAGCAGATTTCACACATGAGCAGAGGCGCCGTTTGTAAAGATGCCCTCGCTACGTGGAGGACAGCTGCTCGGGACAGGAACACGAAATGATGCATTGAGCTGCAAAGTTGTTTTTCTCGTCCCCTGAGTCACGGGATTATTATGTTTCAGTGCTGAGGGTCTGTTGTCTTTCAGGACGCCCTGGCGGACCGGACCATTTTCTCGGGGGGTCTGTTTCAGTACCTGGAGGAGAACAGGAAGTGGAGGAACCGTTTCGTGTCGGTGCCGAACACCTACAGCATCGACCTCTATGAGAGTAAAACCGTGAGTTGTGCTCCGCCGGACATTTGCTTCCTTTGATTTGAGCTCGTCTTAAAAGCGCCCACTGGGTTTGTCGTCTCTCTCACAGGCCTACGACCGGGGGCTGCACCCGAAAGTCACCATCAACTCTGCCGGGTACAAGGCCCTGACCTCCATGGAGGAGTACTTGGAGCTGATGAACAGCAGCCTGCCAGGTCAGACCAGCGGATGAGGCCATGTAGAAAGAGAAATCTGGAGCTGACGAACCTAAACCTTCTCTATTCTTGTTCTGACCTGATGCAGGAATCAAGGCCAAAGTTGGCAATCATCCGTTTATCAAGTGTGCGACCCAGTTCCTGCTCATCCTGTGGCACCCGTACGCCCGTCACCACTACTTCTGCGTGATGACGGAGAAGGAGCAGACCAAGTGGCACGCTGTGCTGCGGGACTGCATCCGGCACTGCAACAACGGTAAGGACGCGCACCCCAAGGAAGTAAGAACAAAGAAGACCCCTGAAAACAGAAGATAAATCAGTACAGATTGCTAATACATTCATTTGCTCAGGAATAGTAAAATGTGCCGAAAAACCAAGTTAAAATCCAACAACAAAACTCTTCGATGTCCCCTGAACCTGGACGTCTCTCATGAGTCACATGAGGGTGTGTGTCGCGGCGTTGAGTCCTCACATACCAGCTGAGTGAGCTGGTGGATTGACGAATATGAAATGCTGCAGGAATGATATGAATTTGTTGTCGCTCGCAGCGAGTGACGCACGTTGTTGTGTTTGGATTCAGGTTTCAAACGTTACGGCCGAGTCAACACCACGACTAACTACTACTAATACCGGACGTTAGCTACAACCCATCCAGAGGAGGTGGTCTCTTATGTTTCTCGTAGTATCTCTCACACAGAAAGCGCTGTTGCTTCCGGGTTAGTTCATCACTGGGTTTGTTGGTCACACGCATGCTTACACGCTCGTGATTGTGCACGTGCCATCTCAGGTTCAGATGAGCTTTATTTAGAACTCCAGGCAGGCACAATCAGAAAGTGTGTATTTAGGGGAAGTGGAGCTTAAAATGGAAAATGACAAACAGCTGGTTTCTGCATTGAGCGGGATCGCGCATCAAATTACATTATTTATTAAATCTATTTTTCCTCCAAATTAAATGATTTAATGCCTTTGAACTGAGATACATAACATCTCACTACGACATCCTCTACATTCTCAAACCCTTTGCCTCGGCTGACCCTCGTCTTCAAACAACGCGTGCGTGTGAAATGCCCGTGGTTGTGACGCCAGGCTCTGCACATACGGCTAAATGTATCTGCCACTGCTGCAGGTTCTCGTCGGGACACGCGAGTCAGGGAGCGACGCTACCTAAAGACATAAGCACACGAGATGTGTGAAGAGCGTCGGTGCTGCATCACGAACACAATCAAACTTCATACCACTGAACTGAAAGAGACAACAAGTTGGTTCTTAGCTCATCAAGCCACTGACAAAGTTGCTGAACCTGATCTCGCCTCGTGTGTGCAAAGCTTCCTTAACCACACACGACAATGCCAACACTGACTTTATCACCAGTTATTGTTCGAAAACATCCAACGCATGCGCCGAGGTGAGCGCAGCCAAAAAAAGAGGAGGTTAGTTTCTTCACTTCGGGGGCGTTGAGTGAAAAAAACCAACACATTTTTTCAAATTAATGAATTCAAACTGATACTCTAGCGCAGGAGACTATCTCGCCTCGCTCACTCTTCACTTCCCACAGCGACCTGTCCGGGCACGCTCAGCGCACGGCAAAGCCGCTGCTGCTGTGCATTCCAGCCATGAGGCTCGGCTGCAGGAGCGTGTCGTAAGAAACGCAGGCTGTGTTTTTAATGTCGCCATGGCTGGTGGAAGCGTAGACTGGCATTCATGGGATTTCGGCCTGTACCGACACGCCCAGTCTCGCCTCCACCTTGCTGGTGTTGTTGAGGAAAAGCAGAGCTAATAAAAGACTTTTCCTTCAGGGGGATATATGGTTGAACTCAGCCCCTCTAAGTCCTCGGCCCTGTGGACACACTGACATCAGCCGCACGTACAAACACTTCCTGAGCTCCGGCGCTGACTGTTTAACTAACACAAATTAATGATTCACCTCTGAATTCAAACTGGAGGAGACGCTTCATGCAAAGCAGCTCAGATATAACTCAGGTGGCTTAAGGTGATTAAAAACCACAAGTCAAACATTGAAAGGGACGATATGAAAGCTCCCTCTGCTGGGTTTTAAATATATCTGATAAAACAATCAGCTGCTGCTTTGCATCTCTTTCACACTTGCAAAGTTACCTGTTCATCATCCACAGGGAAGTGGTGTTTGCATGATTATGCTGAATCATTCTAAATGGTAATGTTTAGGTAATGTGTGGTTCTCTGTGGTGGTGGTGGGGGGGTCCTGCTCCTGGAGACAGAGATCTGCTACACTCACTTCTCCTGTGGGGTTTGTGATGTCTGCGGCTGATGGTGGGTCTCACTCTGTGTTTATTGAACTGTGGGTTCCTCTGGCTCCACGGAGCTGAACCACCACGGGGAAACACTACTCATGCGTGTCAGAAGCAGCGGCAGCAGCAGAGAGAGGCTCTGACGGGGATGTTTAGAACCTGCGTTCAAACGAAGGCAGGTGGCTGAGAGGCCGACATCTAAACTCTTAACGGGCTTTAAAATGTCATAGATAATCTCACAAACACACACACACACACACACACACACACACACACACACACACACTAGTGGATGTGGAGGCCTGGGAACTCGTCGCTGGCTGCTGTTGAGATCCCACCCACCGGAGCGTGGTGAGCAAAGCAGGGAGGGAAATGCCTCAAATAAAAAGACCGTGGTAAATGCTGCCACATGTGCTATTTGTAAAAGTGCACGCACGCACGCACGCGCACGCACACACACACACACACACACACACACACACTCTCTCTCTTGATCTTGATCTTGCTTGGTTCAGACACATGGAGAGTGTGCAGCAGTTTATAGGCTCAGGCAGTTAGTTGAAAAATATATTTCTTTTTGTTCTTGTTAAATAACCAGTTAACTTAAGAAAATGGAGAAAAGCCGTCAGTTGTTTTATCCTGGTGAGCTAAAGAAAATAGTTCAAATAATTGCTTCCAAACTTTTTAAAAGTAAAAATGTGTTTTATAACATCTAATAATGAAGAGAAAAGTTTGGAACGTGGAAGGTGAAATCCACAAAGGCCTCTGAGTGTTTCCCCACAACTTCCTGTCACAGGAGAGTTTGAACTCCACAGTGGGTCACAGCTCGACCTTAACGTTCACATTAAATATGAAAAACAAGAAGTCTCTGACAGCTTTAAGACGTCTAACACAAAGATGACGGTTTGGCTGAGACGTGACTGCTCAAGTGTTCTTCTACTGGCACCAGTGGCTCCAGTGAATTCCCTTTTGCCAAAACAAGCAGAGCCCTGAGTTACAGAGCTGGGAGCACAGACACTTCCTGTCTGCCTCCGTCTACCCTCCACTCCACTCCACGGCCACTTCCTGTCTTTGTCGGCCTCCACTGAGTCACAGAATTACAAATCCACGAAAACACAAACACACACCGTCGGCTGTGTGAGACAAACCTGACATGTGACCAGATCCTCGCTCGGGCGTGCTCTACGTTCATTCATGCATATCGCAAAAAACGGAAACTCACAGCCAGCTGGGAAGTAATACTATATACAATTCAATCGGCCAATCGTGTGACGGCAGAGCAGAATGTGGAAACATGCGATCTGAGAGATGCAAAACAACAACAACAAGTGCTGGGATGAAAAAAGCCTCCTCTAATTACAATTTGGTGCATCAGACCAGAGACTCTCAGTTGTTTCCACAAGTTCAAAGACAATGGGAACATGTGACTCTGTCATTTTATTTAATTATAGTTTTAGTCCATTCACCTGTTCAGGGTCTCCTGTGAGGGACGGGACTTTCAACACAAATAAATGTTGAGAGGCAACTTCCTTAAAAAACACGCAAGTTTGGCTGGGAGGGACTGTAACCATAGCAACTACATCAAATCTGTCCTCCAAAACACGTCAGCATCTTCCTGTTTTGAGGGACGACACAGCTGTGTGATAACGGCTGAGAGTGCACGTGTTGTGCTCGACTGTAACTGAGCCGGCCTCCAGCCAAATTTAAACCACCAGAGCGTCCCACAGAGGTGACTCATGTTATGGAAACTGTCGAGATGGGGAATCGAGGAACCAAAGAAAAGACCAAAGGAAAAAAAATCGAGCTCAAAAACAATTTTACCACGAATGCATCATATTTTAAAAAAAGTGGGGGAATGCCCTTTAATTAATGTTGACAAACATCTTCTCTGCTCTCTCCTGCCCCCAACAGGTCTGCCAGAGGACAACACTGTCCAGACGCCCGCCTTCACCGACTCTGTGAGACGACACAGACAAAACAAGGGACACTACGGGACGTGGGACATGATGTGTGGAGCGCCCCCGCAGGTCAGTGTCTCATGGAGCTAACTAAGAGTCAAAATACACATAAAATAATGAGGAAGTGGAAACACGCTCCCATCTATTTACAGTCTGTGGGGGAGTGCTGCTTTTACTCCATCACCTCCAGGCACACGCCCTCCCCTCACACTTGAGAACAAGAAAGACCCTACACAACACCCTCAAAGACATGTCAGAGACCCCACCCCTCACATGCACTGTGAATGAGCTCCTTTCAGTCTCCGGCTGCGCAGCGTGTTTGTGAACGTCACCTTTCCAGTTTCTTTTATAGCTCTGTGAACAAAACGGTATTTATAGGTTGGAAATGAAAATCTGACCTATGACCTTTCCTGTTAAGTGAAGAACTCTGTGAATGAGAGGCAGGAATTCCTACGACACATACACCTGCACCTCACCATGACTGAAGATGAGGCGACGTAAATAACCCTTCATACGATTTGAATTTGAGACTTTTGAGACATTCTGACCAAACTATTTTGGGCTATTGACCTGAAAATGGGAATAACATAATTTGATGTGTGAGTTACTCAAAACAAAGGAATTATCATTTCATCTGCCGCTTTGAGTCCAACAAGCTGTTCATCAAACAATACAACAATAAACCTTTTGTTCGTCAGACCTTCTGTTCCTGTGACGAGAAACCACTCCATTCAGTACCCGGCCAAATATTTAGCTTAGCTTAATGTGTGTGTGTGTGTTGCCTGCCTCCCTGCTTCTCTTTATCCAGCTGTGTATCATCTCAATCACTCCACTGTATCCACGTAACCACACAGGAAGAGGCTGCATGTTTTCCAAGTTTATTTCTGTTTTTCTTTGGGTGGAGGTCATCGCTTGTTTTTCCACTACACTCCTGTCAGAAAAAAAGAAAGAAATAGAAATCCCCAGTTGGCACATGACTTTAGCAGCGAGCGTATCCTGTGCCCAAGAAGGCTCAGGTAGAAGATAAGACGACCCAGAGAGAAAAGTTATCACTACCATGGCTGGCTCCTTGTGTGCAGATTCTGTCTAATCTGGTGATGGAGACGCTTCACCCTGAGATGAGAAACCTGATTGGTCCTCGTCTGAAGGGGAAGATGCAGCAGAGGCAGAGAAACTGGATGTTGGTGAGTTCCTGTTTGCAGAGTGCGTCCAGAGGAGCCAAGAGGAGCAGATGAGTGACCTGCTCCCCTCTGCCCTCCAGATCTCCGACGCCGTGTACAGGCAGGTGCTGTCTCAGACGACGTGTCAGTACGGCGCTCTGGCGGACGCCTGCGAGGCCCAGAGAGGTCAGCTGGACGCGAGGCTGCGCACGGACATGGACCAGATCATCACGTCTAAAGAACACGTCAGCAGCAAGATAAGAGGTGAGCGGAGCGAGGTTATAAATCCAGATAGAACGCTTACGAGGTTCCGTAGGTTCCACTTTATTTCTTTATATATTCTCATCCATCAGCTGAGGCCCACTGCAGTTGCACCTCGTCACAATGACTTGGTTCATGTGTTGCTCTCTGTACCGTGAAACACGATCTTCCCAAACCCCAGTACATGCCTCATTGTTCGTCCACTGTTTGCCTCGGCGAGGCGTAGCCGTGGTTTCTCCGGCTCAGGGATTACTGGCACAGCTAAGCAGCCGGGTCTGGCCACTGAATAACGCCACAGTGCTCAAATTTCCCCAGAGTGCATTTGGACCCATCAGTGCCTGCAGCTGACGGCCCCCGTGTTTGAGTCTTTTTAATTCCTCTTCACGTTGTTTGTGGTTTCACTTAGCTCCACATGAAGTTTAATTCCAGCTGTGACGTCTCTGAGCCTAAGGTGAAAAAGAAATTTGCATGGCGTCCATGGAAACTGAGTGTTTACTTAAACATATCACACATACCAGCGACGTCAGCCTGGAATAGAACAATGCCCTAGCTTCATGTGTCACTTTGTCAGAAGCTGCTAACTAACCATTAGCGTTTATTCTTCTCACCCTCCTGACGCACAGCTCTGGTGCTGCCCAAGACGGAGCCGCTCCTTCGGACCAGCGTCCAGCCGTACATCAGCTCCATCCTCGAGGCTCTGATGGAGCCCACCAGCAGAGGGTTCTCGGAGGTCAGGGATGTGTTCTTCAGGGAGCTGGTGGAGATCAGCAAGAACTCGCTCAACGGAGGGGGCAAGGAAAAAATGGGAGACGTGAGTTACTAGAATGCATTTGCATTGTGACCCGGCACTGATGGGTTCTGTTGACCGATTACGGCTCTCGTCCCCTCAGCAACTGGAGAGACTGTCCATGCTTGCCTTCCATCCCGTGAAGATGAAGAGCTCCTACGACCAGGTGGAGCAGCTCAACCTGGAGGGGCTGCAGCAGAGGTTCGACGTCTGCAGTCCCTCCGTGTTTGTCAGCAGAGCTCAGATCCTCATGAGGGAGGTGAGCAGAACCCTCGACAGCATGGGGAGGCCTCTACTCCCACCTGCTGGCCGACCTGAGACTTTAACTCTGAGCTGCTTGTTAATGTTTTCACAGCAAATGGACAACGCCGTCTACACATTCGAGCAGCTGCTGCACCAGTCTCTGGAGGGCAAAGGAGAAGACGACGTGTGCAAGAACATCCAGCGATGTCAGGACAGGGTCCTCAAGGTAAGGCTGACACACTCCTGCTTTAAGCCAGTGTCAGAGAATAATCTTGAAATGCACGTGTGGTTCCCTCCCGTCAGAAATACGATTACGACAGCAGCTCAGTGCGGAAGAAGTTCTTCAGAGAGGCTCTGCTTCAGATCATCATCCCCTACATGCTCCAGCAGCTCTCCCCCTCCTGCTCACCGGTGAGCAGCATCCAACACACACTCACATTATCCCAACTATGTCCATCAGACTCAGTCTCTTAAATCTACCCGTAGACACCATGTGTGTGTCAGGACGTCCAGGGCATCAGAAACAATGACACTGAATGTCTCATCCGTCCACAGGAGCTGCCTCGTTTCAAAGAGCTGATCTTTGAGGACTTCTCCCGTTTCCTGCTGGTGGAGAATATGTACGAGGAGGTGGTGCTGCAGTCCGTCACCAAGGACATCATGATGGGTGAGGAAGAGATCAGACTTGTGTGTGTGTGGGGGGGGGGGGTAGTGATGTGGGCCATTGTTAAATGTGAACACGGTGACTGATCCGTCCTCTTCCTCTGCGTGTCCAGCTGTGAAGGAGGCAGCCGTCCAGAGGAGACACAACCTCAGGGACAGCATCGTTCTGACAAACAGTGACCCCAACCTGCACCTGCTTGGAGAAAACCCCTCGGTGGACTGGGCCAGCAAATTTGGGAGCGAGGAGCCAGACGGCTCTCTCGGCAGGATGACTGAAGGAGGGGGCTCTGGGAGTAGACGCCGGCAAGTGGTGTCCATGATCCAGCTGGACGGGGTGCCTCTGCCCTACGAGTCCTGTCTGGAGGTCCCGGGGGTGGAGCTCATCCCAGAGGAGGACACAGAGATGTTTGATAGAAATATGGAGAGCGAGAGCCCTGCTAAAGACCCCAAGTCTCCTGATAGCGTCAATCAAATCAGGGACCTAATTAATCCGATAGTGGAGATGGTGCTGCCGGTGTCAGAGGAGGAGAGCGACGTGAGCAACAGCACGCAGCCGACCAGAGGCCTCCTCACCTCAGAGGATGGAGTGCAGGAGGAGGTGACGCACCTCACCACCATAGTGGAGGAAGTCCCCAGCAAATCTCCACGAGACAAGACGTCTCCGCAATCCCTCCTCAAGCAGCTAGTGGGAAGCATGAAGCAGAAGGCGGAGAAGGAGCAGCAGGAGCAGGAGGAGTCCAACGGACTGTTCGCTGAGGTCTCTGCGGCAGAATCAGACTCCGAGGCGCCGACGCTGCCGACAGACTCCAGTTCACGAGACGACAGCGGCTTCCAGTCACAGACCAACGTGGAGGCGGAGGAAAGCGTCCCTCAACCAATCACAAATGGTCTGAGGGGGGAGGACAAAATCATCGACCCGGCCGACGTGGAAGTGTTTTTAGCGTAGGAACACGATGTTCGGGACAAAACTATGAAACTGGAGGAAGACTGCAGACAGCAAACAGAGCGATGGAGAGGAAAGAATTCAGATTTGATTTAAAGGTTCGATTCTTTTCCTCTTAATTGCACACGCCAAAACCAACTCCCCCTTCCTTCCTTTTGTAAAAAAAAAACTGATTGGTTCCACTTTGCAGCATTTTCTACAAAGGACAACACAATCCTACAAATCTGGATTTGTTTGAATACAGCTCCCCCTAGAGGCCACTTCCCCAAACTGCTGAGAACTACATCTAAGGTATGACTGTTTTTTAAAAGTGGTGTTCTTACCATAGAGCAGGCAGATGAATCTGTAATGATCAGAGCCGCAGCAGGGGGCGCTATAAGCTGTCCTGAGATGCCTCTGAGTTGGTATCTTCAAAAGCAGAGGTTGTCAATCCTGTCTTGAGTCACAATTATAAACAAGGGACAATTTGACTCTGTACACATAATTAAATAAATGTTTTTTTTTTTTGAGCATGTGAGGATGACAAACACGGCTTTAAAAGTCTGTCTCCTTTTTAACATATTCCTAAGTTGTTCCATGAAATGTTTTAAACATTTGTTTAACATGCAAACATGTATTTAATTTCCGAGATGGCCTTCATGTTTCAACACGTTTCAGGGAATGATTGTTACTGCCACATTGATGCTTTCAATTTATTTTTCTGGGATAAAGGAATCCAAAAAGTTCAGTTTCATGTGACTTTGACTTTTTTGCTTTGTAGAATTTTAATAAGACAAAAGAGTGACTTTTTTTCTACCTATCTTTCAATATTTAATTGAATTTAACCTCTTCTGGGTAGAAGGGAGAGTTCACTCAAAGTTAAACGTTTTCACTTTTTTGCTGGTTTCAGATTCCACGGATGTCCGGTGTTGTTCTATGATACAGGGATGAGCTGGCTTCGTAATTAAGACTATCTGACATCCTTTAGTGTACAAATTCTTACGAAAGAATAGACTATCACTGATATTTGTGCTTGTGGAAGACATTTGTAGAAAAATGGTTGTGTCTCTGTGAATAATGGAAGGGGCACTGATGATGCAAGTGTTCCATAAAACCAGGAGGTTCAATAAACTGTAAATATTAGACTTTAATTACTAAAATAAATCCTTCTGTATTTTAAACTTGTGTCATTTTCTGAACATTTTCTTGGATGCTTATATGTCATCACTCAGGATTCAAACCCGGGACCATCACCTATTCCTTTAGACTGAACCCAATTTGTGGTATTTCAGATACAACTTTATTATTATTTTTACTCTGAGAAAAGCGACACACATTAGAAGATCAGACACGTTTGTGTCATGTTCCAGAATCAGTTCCAAAAATAGTTCCTCAAAAAGAGAGGAGCAACATATTTCAGTAAAAGACATAGGACAGAGTGAGATGCAAGGCACTGCCTTTTTGCTTGCGCAGGTTTGTGGTTTGTCAATGATTTCCACAGAACCTCATGACCTGCGTTCTCTGTCCCCCAATGACTCCTGTCTCTCAGAAGTTTACAAGCTAAAGAGAAAGAGAGATCACATGTTCCAGTTCCTCCATCCGAAAAAACATACTCTTAAAATGACCTGTGGCTCAACGGCCGTCAGTGCTGATCAGAAAACAAAAGCTACAAACAGTTGAAAACTTCCCACTCCCTGTTTCTGAGGAAGACGACTCCTCCTTCAATTTTTACAAACAATTTTACTTGACTAGTGTATGAAGAAGCAGCATGGGGATGATTTAAACTCCTTTCCACGTCTGATGCATGTGGAGGGAAACAGGAAATAAGTCCTGCGGCCTCGACCTCGAGGACTGGGATTAGCATTTAAGGTTATTTTTTGTTATTGTGCTAAACATGTTTAAAGAAAAAAAAAAATCTTCGTCCTCGTTCTTGTTTCTCAAGTGTTGCACAGATTAGTCGTAGAGTGGTTTTCCCATTTACCATCCAAGGAAGAGAAATACAAAATGAGCTCCTCCATCTAAAATCCAGAATGTGAACTGTCCATGCCATCAGAACTGTTCCAGCAGAGGGAAGGAGATGAAATAGCCGATAACAGAGCCTAAGATGACACCGACGAAGATCCAGACATTGTAGGTCATGACGCACAACATCAGCAAGTAGCCGAGAGACACCTGCAGCATGTGGAGGACGGTCTGGATACAGTGCAGTAACCAGCTGAGGACCAAGAAATGACAGTTTGTGAGGGCTCAGACTGTGAGGGCACTGAGATTTTCTGTCCATCTTCTGAAGACCGGAGAGCAGAAATTAAAAGCTGCTTTGCATTGTGCATTCTTCAGACAGAGATGGAAACTCTAACAATGTCTCAAGGCAGCCAGAGGCCGCTGAGTACATACGCTGTACTGTGTATACTCAGTACAAACAAATTCTGAAAAACTGGAATTATTGACTCCCAGTTGTTTACCTCCAATAACCAGTCAGGTGAATCCATGTTTGTCCAGACAAACATTATATAACTGTTTTAATTAGAGGTACTGAGTGTATTTTATTGTTAATTACCACAGGTAAGAATGTTTGTCGTTGCTGCTGTTGTTCTGCTGAACAGATTTTGACACAACTTGGTGAACAATGGCAGTATCTCTAATTTAAATACACCTCAGTGTTAGCTGCCGACCCCCGAATCGAAGGGTTAACCCTGATCATTTGACCTATGGGGCTGCAGTTACTACTTGATGAGGATCTGGTTCCTGACAACATAACTGTGTGTCTCAGGGGACCGCTCACCTGTTCAAGGTGCTTGGAGCTGGAGGAGGAGGCGCAATGGGGGTCACAGAGGATTGGGAGTTGCTTCTCTCCAGCGTGGATATGCAGTCGCTGTGGAGGGACGTGGGGCTGAGGTACGGCTGAGTCGCCTTAGTCCTACTCCCCAGCCACACCCTCCCAACCTTGAGCACCTCGTAGAACACCGTCAGGAGCAGGACGATAAACACCGACAGCGCCATTCCTGCACAAATACACACAAGCATTGATGACTTCAGCAGCAGGAGTCTTTTCCTTTGAAGGAGGGGTAATCTCTCCTGCCACTCTGTAACTTACCCACTGGCCCGTGCACGTTCCAGGAGGAGAACAGCAGGGTGACGCTGTCCGACACCTCAAAAGTCATCTACAGAAGAGAGAGAGAAAAGAATGAAACCCTCAAACAGCTGAGGGAGCAGGGGCTTCTGGGTTAATGCACATCAGTGATGCAGGACCAGGTGTTAACAATGTTGACCTTCCCACCAAGATCAGTTATCCAGGCTGCGAGTCACAGCTCTGTCATTAGCGCTGCACTCTTTGGTTTTCTGGAGTCAGGTTGCATGACTTTCATTTTCACCCTTTCTGACAGAGCTTCCTCAAACAAAAGGTTTTAAATTATTACAAATGTTATAAAAACACAGAGACGCAGAATATTTTTTCTTTATTCATGCTGCCCTCAAAATCGCCTCTGTTCAACATTTCATTTTTGGATTCCTTTAAAAAATATATACAATTGTGTTCCGCTGTTCCAAACAAGCGTCTATTCAGCTGACCTTCTTCCACAATTACAACAACGTGTATTGTCGAACAAAAGCTTCCTCTGTTTGGCCTCTGCTGTAGATACATGACTGACAGAGGAATGCAGTGTGTGTGTGTGTGTGAATAATCAGGCTGTGGCCCACAAATTATAAATCAAGTGTGTGTTTTTTTTTTATTATTCCTAGTTTTTATTTGACCATTTAAATTAAACATCTTTAAATCTAGTCTACTAAATCTAAATTCATAGACTCACTCAAAAGGCAGGAGAGCGCATAGCCCCATGTTCCACGTAAGGAAAAACACACATTATACCAGACAACATTCTGCCACTTTTACACTTTCAAACAACAGCTTCTAAATGCAGAGTTACAGAATAAGGAGAATGTTTCCTCATTCATTTTGTGATCTCAGAATCCAATGACCTCCACTGGGAAAAGGAAACTTTAATCAGATGATGTGAACAATGTGATGTTATTAGGAGACACACCCAAAATATGTTCTACCTTTCGGGTGCGCCAATGCTCATGAGATTGGATTGTTGAGGTTTCTTTAAGACTTCAACAGTTATTTTTAATGGTGCTCCGTCATGCTGACCAATCATAGGAATTAACCTGTGAGTTCAATGTTATTTTTGGATATAATAACCAGTCCCTCAACAATAAGGCAGCTGCGGGAACATGGTGAGTTTTCTATTAAGTTGCTTTAGTAAAATCCACCTGTAATTTTGATGAAACCAATCTTAACTTTGCACAGTGACATGGCAAAGAGTCTAATATGAACAGCCAGAGCAGACCAGGCAGCCTCTGTGTCCAACTCCAGGTGAAACTCAGCTGAGTGACTCCCAGGTAAACAGAGATGTAAAGGCTGCATCAGTGTCAGTGCCTTTGGGATATTTAGGTACCAGCTTTATTTGCTATGGAAAACAGTTGTTTGTTGACTGTCGGGCTTGGTTATTTCACAATATAAACCTGGAATGATTATTTTTATGAGCTAAACACAATGAGGGGACCAACTCACTTCAGTAGTTTACAAAGTTTTTGATTTGAGTAGTTCTCTAAAGTTCACTGACCGGAACCCTTTATAATGTAGTTCTAATTAATTTAAAATAGACAAACAAAACACATCGATGCCTTTCTGTGTAAAATGGTCCAGTGTTGAATGCAGGGCTCGACAAGTACACAATATCAACCTGTAAAATACTTTTTTTACAATGTTTGAGCCGGAAACAAATGATGGGTGGAAGCTAACATTGGTTTTTAAAGTGACTTAAACTCAGCCTTAAATGGACATGTCTTTAAAACTGTGGCTGGTGATTTACTCATGGCTCTGGAAACAGTTTAAAGAGAATTAGTGACTGAGTTTGAACACAGACCAACATTTCAAGTCCCGTTGACGCGTTAGCTCCCGACAGCAACAAAAACAACAACAAAGCCGTCAACTTACAGACATCATGGTGGACTCGTCGGAAGACTCTCAGGCAGCGTCTGTGTCTCTCAATCCCCCACACGAGGAGCTCTCTGCCCGGGCTCGAGCTGCAGGCACGGAGCCTCTGGTCCGGAGAGCACACACACAGCACAGCGGGGGGATGCTGGGTAATGGAGTCCTTCCGGAGGCTGCGCACAAAGACCCGCTGCGGGTTTTAAACTGAGATACGTCGCCGTCATGAGCGACAAATATGTGCAGAGTAAATATTCAGCGAGCGAGACACACGGAGGAGCCGGCGGCCATGTTTGAAGGGCCTACTGCGCATGCGTCTAAGTAGACGATCAGCTGCGAGATTGTTTACGGGTGTGTCTAAAAGTCACGTGACAAAGGGAAAAGTTTTCTGCGAAACAAAGCGAGTATTAATACTACTCAATATAAATACCACTTAATATAGATACTGCTGAATAGAAATACTACTTAATATGCAACTCTGCAAATCTTAAATAGTAAATACTATCATATATACTAAATACCATACTATAATTGTGCTAATAAATACGTATTTGCGTTCCCTTCATTATTCAAATATTATATCTCTTGTAGAATTTGTTGTAGTTCAGTTGTTGCTGATGTTTATAAGTGATCTTATTTCTTTTTGATATTAATGCAGGTAATGATGAACTGGATAAAACACGTGAACATGGGGAATGAAATGGCACTGGCGCCCTCTAGTGTTTGTGATGTGTACGTCCACTCAAAATGCAATTTCTTCTCGTCAGTGTGACGCGTTCAATTCAGACAGCAACATGAATGAATGGCTTGGATTGTTGTCTATCCAAAGTTACTCTTCTATTCTCTTGACCTTTAAAATATATTCTATCAGCTATTCTACCAGGTCACCCCCCCGCCCCCAAATGTTCTTTTGGTTTAATACAAAAAAGTGACGAACACTGTGTTTGTTTTTGTCTAAATCTGAATCACCCACCACGTGTACATGTCACAATTAACAGAAAGACCCACCCATGTGATGCATGAATACCAACACACAAAGTGTGTAGACAAAGGCCACCTATCCAGTCTCACAGACACATACACTAAAGCTGCTGATGTCTGGTAAACTCCCTGTGACGTCACTGCCAGTCACTGAGTGTTGTGTGGTCTTCGCTGGCTTGTTAAACATACCAGAGATTGAATGGCATCCACTAATGACACTCTGTCCCTCCCCTCTCTCTCTCTATTTACTCTCCTTGCTCACGGTATTTCTCTCAGTTCGTTACTGCTGCAGCATTCACCAGGTCCTGTCCTGTAGCTGAAAGGTACTTATACGATTTTAATAATGTCTCCCTTTCTGTGCATGATGTTTTTTTTTCCCTTTTCTCATCATCATGTTTCTCCTCGGGCTCTTGTTGTTGAACTCTTTCTTTGTACCCTCAGGATCCCAAAGAATTCTCAGTTCAAAGATGTCTGTCCCTCTGTCTTTGCTGATATGTCTGTCCACTGTCCAGCTCTGCATGGGGGATCAGCCTGTGGAGGAAGTCATCACAACAAGTAAGAAGTGATGAGGAGAAGAGGAAGATGTGCGAGGGTCACAGTATGAACGCTGGGAGGGACGGGACGATGAGGATTCAGAGAGAGAGGACAGACGGAACTACTCTGGGACAGTGTTTATTCAGAAAGTGATAGACTCTTTAGAAGATGGACGAACAATGCAACTAAATACAACAGTGACGCGTTGGCGTCTGTGTGAGAATCATGACCACCAGTCTAGAAAGCAGCCGAACAAAACAAGTGCAACAATGACTTTTATTTCTCTGTGAGGGCGTTTGGATTTTCCTGTTGTTCTGGATTTGCAGGGTATTTGATTCTTTGTGTGTATGCAGTGACTCACAGTGTGGGTCGGGCACAGTGAGTCAGAGAGCTGAGCTCATGCTGAGAGTCACAGAAAGTTGTCAGTGGCTGAGTTTGGTTTGGCAGAGTTCCATTCGGTGAATTCACTGAGAGCAGGGAAACATTATAAACATTTACAGCTTGTGTAGATTTATAATTGTCAAAATGTTCCACCAGTGCAGCAGCAAACTGAAGCTTTAGCTCAAACACTTTGTTCTGAGAACTACAGCCAATAACTGTTGATGGCAAAGTTAGTATAGGTTTTATTTTCCCTGCACCATGAGCTCGAGGCTCTGTGGTTTTTCATTATGTTCCAATCAACGTCAAGATATTTCAGCGTTGGCAGAAAGTCACCGACTCACTTTCCATTTCCCCGAGCCACTAAATTGAAGTTTTCAAAACTGAGTAACTGCAGAAAACACAAAACCAACACCGGTTTGAACTGATTTGGAGCTATCATCGATCACTGCTGCTTTTTGTTTCCTCAGGAAAGTCTCTGGTGATGGAGGCTTGGTTTGGCAAACAGAGGACGAGGGTCTGGCAGCATTTAAATTAATCGGCTCAATCCAGGGGCTTTGGAGTTCTTTCATTTTCCAACCTTTGACTGATGATCTGGACAGAAACAGCTCATTTAGTAACTCAGAAGCTGAGCGTGCAGCTGCATGTGCATGAATGTTTGTGTTTCCTCTGCAGAGAAAGTGCCTCTCCTGGGCGGCTGGTTCGAGACGAATCCAAAATCAGATGACGTTCAGAGAGCGACTGAACAGGCTGTGGAGCAGTTCAACAACCAAACCAAAAACAAGCGCGTGTTCAAGCTGGTCTCCATCACCGCTGCTCAGACTCAGGTGAGCTCCTCCGTCCAGGAGAGGACTCACCTCCCCTGCACCACCTCACATCCTCACGGAACTCCTCTGTCCCCCTGCCGTTTCCTCAGGTGACCAACATGATCAACTTCAAGATTGATGCCATCTTGAGAAAAACCAAGTGTTTCAAGTCTGAAAATCCCGACCTGGAAAACTGCAGTTTTGATAAAAAGGTATTTTGCTTCTGTGTTTATTAGACTCATTTGTTTTCAAGATATCTCAAGCATTGTATGTTGGAGTGCAGAGATTTTTCTTTGTTTTTCTAAATCCCACTTGTTGTCGTTTCGTCCTCTGCAGCACGTGAAGTGCCACTTCGAGGTGACCTTCAACCCTCGCAACAACAAGCACGAGATGCACCATTACATGTGCAGGAAAATCATCATGGACAAAGTTTAACTTTGTCATTTGTCAATGTTTCCATCAAGACACTAACAGCTCTGGATTTTCAATGACAGTTTCAGTGAAGGTTGTTTTGAGAAGTTGATCAAGAGGAAATGTTTGTTTTTGTTGCCATAAGCAGAGATTTGTTATGTGGCTTGTTCTCAAGGGCTCAAACTTTTTACAAACTCGATACACAGCCTGGAAATTTCTTGCCAAAGTTGGGAATTTTATTTTATTAAATCAACAATTGTGTCACTCCCGCAGATACAGTATTGTCGTCTTCTTTTACTTTCAAATGTCTAAAAAGACACAAAAACAAATCATCACATTCAAAATCTTAAAAAAAAAGCCATCAATGTTTAAAATATAAGAATCTAAAAACCACCATGTTTGCGCAATGGATTACATGTACATTAATTTTATATGAAATGGTTTCTAAACTCACTGCATCCGTAGAATCGATTGATCCTGAGGATGTCGATCTCAGACATGTCCTCCCTCTGTCCGATCGGGACAGAGGAGTCTGGGATGGGAGTCATGGTCTCCGCTCCAAACGTTTTTGCAAAAGCCGTCCTGGATAAAGAGAAAAAGAATCAAACACGTATTAATATAGATTCTCTATGTTAACCTCCTCTAAAGAGGATTGAAAACAGCATAAAGGGGCGTTACCTTCCATAGTGCAGTACAGAGGAATAGTCATAGGGCGTGTTCAAGTTGTTGGTGTCCATTTTTTGGAAGTCGTGTCCATTTGCTGTTAACATACAATACATACGAAGTAAAATGTTACACTATATAAAACAAGATCTATGAATCCGCCTCAGAAGGTACGTGCATTGTTTGCTATGTGAAATAGTACTGATATAGATATGCGACCCGACCTGCTGCGATATTCCCCCAGTTGATCCTGACGTACTGGTCCCTGTCGCTCCTCGTGTGCTCGTGGTGGAAGCCCAGTGCGTGGAGGAGCTCGTGCTGAATGATCCCACGGTCCAGACAGCCGTGCACGGACAGAGAAACCACCTGGCGCCCTCCGTCTCTGCCGACAGTGGACCAGCATCTGTGGACAGCAGAGAGAGCCAGAGCCAGTTGACCCCCGTCCCTGACACATGACCTCAGCACTGAACCGGCCGACGCTGCCTTTACCCCATCTGGCTCTCGATGCTCAGGTGGTCGGATTGACCGCGGTGAGGAACAAAACGAACGCACGTCTTCTGGTGGAACGTTTCCATGGCTTTCTCAATCGAGGCTCTTTCACTGTCGTCTGCAACGGGACCAAGATGGACGTCAGTTCGCTGAGCCCAGACTGAGGGAAACCCTCCAGAGGTCTGTCTCTCTCTCTCTCTCTCTCTCTTACAGAAATAATCACTGATGGTGTACGGCACTTCAACCAGCCCCTGGTAGGATTTGGTCCATTTGCAGTTTCCGCTCCAACACTTCATGGCGTTTCTTTTCCTGGAGAGAGCGACGTCGCCTTCCACCAGCAGGAGGTCGATGCCTGGAGACGTGAGCAGATCCAGACTGGTGAAAACACGACGACAACACGCCTCACACCATAAAGCAGACGCACCTTTATTAGCCTCCAGGATTCTTGAGGTTATGTCCACACGACGTGATTCATTGGTGTCAACACCTACAATAAAATCTGTTTACACATCTGTCGAAGACACGCTGGGTTAAATGAGAACAGCTGATTACCTTCCTCTGGAGGCGGCACCTGCAGGGACACACAATATTATAAACCTGAAAGTTACAGAAAGAAAAACTTCAGAAAGTCAGTGATAGATAAATAAAACGTAGAAACGTGCTTGTCTTACCAGGGAGTCGCTTTGCGTGGAGAGCCTCAGCAGCAGCACCAACACGGCAGAGAAGAGATTCAGCCTCATCGTCCTCTCGTTGGAGATCCTGTGGACGGAGCAGCCGGTGACCACCGAGGTCTCCGTCTGGATTTTATACGACCGCAGAGGGAGGAACCTGCGTCGTATAAACAGATTAACTGCAAAGAAAACAGGCCGACCCTTAGACAAATGTTTTAAAGGAGGGATCAGGAAACACCTCAGCTCACGGGCTGTTTAATTCAACATGAGCAACATGAAGCTTTTAAAAAAAACGCACAAACCAAACATGTAAACAACACCAGCGGTCTACACCCAGAGTGTCTGTAAGTGGACAATACAGACACACAAAGACGAGATCATTACACAACATGTTTCATACACAGACTCAGGGTGCTTCCTACTTCTTAAAATTAAGAAATAGAAATAAGGGAATACATACCTTTGCTTTTTCTAATGTAAGTGAATCAATTAATTGACTGTAAATGGTTAATCCAGTCGCTACAGACAAAAGAAACAGAAACAGAAATGCTGGTCCCATGATATTTATTCATAAAGGTTTATTTACAGTTATTTACAAAAGATTATTTTTCTTAAAAAAAAAAAAAATCATGTAGTGAATAAAAAAAAGTACCATGTATTCTTATTTCTTCCCTAATTCTTCAGAATCACATCCAGATATAAAACTTTCACCTCGTTGTGGTTGTAATTTAAAAAGTTGGGTCTTCTGTGGTCAGACGCTCGTCTCAATGTGAGGAGACATCTTGCTGCTCAGCATGTGGGACAAGAGTCTGTGCTGCTTGTGGAACCTGACACACACACACACACACACACACACACACACACACTGAACCGTTAGCGCCATCATCTGGCCTGGAAACGCCACGACAGTGAATTCTCTGTGTGAACATGTACGGTGGCCTCCAGAGCTCAACTGACAGCAAATTAAACAAACACACACAAACACAGACACAGTGTGTTGAGGACCCAGAGTTTGAAGTTCTCTCACTCACTTGCTGATGACCCTCTGTATCTCCCTGCTCTCCTCCTCCCTGAGCTCCAGCAGAACCTGCTCCAGGATGGGGAGCTCCAGGTTCAGATAGAGGGCGACCTGAGGCGGGGACGCACACACTTGACGTGAAACACTGTGGTGGAGAAAGTTGTAGAGAAACAAAGGGTCAGACTCACGTCGTTGCTGACTTCCTGTTCGTCCATGTCCATCAAAAAGATCTTCATGATGTCATCAGAGGGCCCCTGCAGGATGCGCTCCCACAGGGGCTGGTCTCTGTTGCTGAGCTTCCTCTTCTCTGGAACACACACACACACACGCACACAGACGGTCAATGAAGGATCGTGTGTCCCTGTGAGTCGGGTGTAAGGGGCCGTACCTCCACTCTGGTGAACACAGTACAGAGCAAACTCCTGAGGGTCGTTCTCGATCTGTGGGACGGGGATGCGGAGGACACGTTGTCGTACATTAATCCACCTCCCTCGTCGGTCACATGATTAGAAAAGTGACTGATTTCACCTTGAACTTGTTGAGCAGCTGCTCGATGACCTGGTTTGTGGTCATCGCGCTGGTGATGCGGACTTTAGTCGGCGTGCCGAAGGACGGCGTGAAGATGGAGGTCTGGAGAAAAGACAATAATGAGACAGACGCTGATCACGCGGAGGAAGCTGGAGGACGACGAGGGACCACAGGAAGAGAAGCGGACCTTGTAGTTGTAGAAGTGTCCGTTGATGGAGAAGCGATGCTGCCTCTCCTTCTCCCTCTGTGCAGCCGACTTCCCCCGGCCCCTCCTCCTCTTGACCAGCGAGGCGTCGCTCATGCAGCGGAACAGGTTGGACTCGGCCTCCAGCTCCGGGTTCTTCTGCCTCACAGGACGCAGGGTGGCGGACTCATACGCAGCGGGGGGGCCTTGAGAGAGAGTCACAGACGTGATGTTGTGCCACAGTCGGGAGACAACGTCACAGCAGGAGAGTGAAGTCAACCTGGAAGAGGACTGGTGACGACTGTTTCCTGTCCCGTCTCTGACATCTCGTCTATCTGGTGCAGGTCCACGTATTCCCCCCAGCGTGTCATCCCCCTGCAGACGGAGACCAGTTTATATTAAAACGGTTCCAGAGGGGACGGCTTCAAGCTTCATAGGACGCTGACCTCTTGTCCCCGGGGGGGCTGACGGGACTGACGGGGTCCGATGACATGAGACGCACGAAGGGAAGCATCTGTTTTTGGTCCTGTATCTTCAGCCTGATGGGTCTGTGCACCCCCCAGGAGATGTTCAGGAATCCCTCCACCACCACCTCTCCATCAGCCCCCTGTGACACACACACCTGAGTTCCTCTGCAGCAATGCAGCGCCGCGCATGGACAATGTCTTCAATAGCAGAAGCTCACCTGGGAGTAGCTGAGGTGCAGCTGCGTCTGGTCCTTCAGGAAACAGTTGTAGGTTCTCAGCAGGGACAGAAACTCTGCTCTGAGAGCAACACAACAACACCATGTTTTTGTTATTGTTCCTTTTCATTTCCGACTCTGAGGGGACCCACCTGGACAGCGTCCGTCCGTCTCCTGCCTGGACCACTGGGAGCAGAGCGGCTTTCTTCATCTCCAGCTGTGTGGCCTGCAGAGCGGACGACAACAACAACAACAACATTTCATCTTCATGTGAACTGAGGAACGACACTGACATCAAACTACACCTCCTGGGTGCATCCACCATGTCTGTGGCCCTCTGTCTTACCTCCTGTCACATGGCAGCTCTCCGTCCTCGCTCTGTCTCTTTGTCTGAGTCTCTTTCTTCCGTCTGAGCTTTAAATATCTCTTTCCAGTCTCTCTCTTTCTCTCTCTGAAGTTTTGTGTATATATTTATCCCTCTCTCTCCAGCCCTGCCTCCACTCTCTCTCTTTCTTTTTTGTGCTCGCCTCCCAGAGATTTAATAACAGTGCTCCACCCAGTAACCAGTGATGACAGTGTGGACCCGACCGTGTGTTTGTTCTTCTCTCAGAGACACTGCAGCTCGTAAAAGAAAAGAGGATGTAGGGCTCTCCACGTAGCTACTCTCCCTTTTCTTTCTTTCTTTCTTTCTACTTATAAACACAGGAGCCATCCTCAGAGCAAAGCTGTCTGTCCTCTGCTCCTGTCTCCGTCTCATTCTGTCCATCTCTGTCTCAGCCTGTTGGCTGGTTAGAAGTATCTCAGGTATTCAGCAGCTGTGCCCCCTGCTCTCACAGGGAGGAGCGCTTAAAGGTGCAACGCACAATTCTACGTGCACATTTTCAAAGGTGGACGTGCACAGTGACTCACAGAGCTGACTGCTCTGTGACGGTCAGGCCTCAACATGAAGGCTGGACCAACCTCTCTGGACGGGTTTAGAAATCACAGGAGAAAAAGGAGAACTCTTGATAAACAAGTGCACGAGTCCACGAGGACACACCCAGTTCCCCACCCTCTGTCTTTCTCTCTCGTTGCTTCTTTTCTTTCCTGACTGTCCCTGAACACGTCACACTGGCTCCACGTCACTCACATGCACAGATTTGACCTGATTTATTTATTTAATGCTTTTTTTTTCCAACCACTAGTTGAAAAGTTATAGCTTTAGCTTTATCCAAGCCCACCTGCATGAACTCTGAATTTAAGAATAATACTTCAAAGTATAAATAAAACCAGTGACCAGATAAAATAGATCACACATCTGTTGGTACGATTTGTTTTTGTGAATCCATGAATTATAGTTGTTCCTGTATGAACTGGTCCCTCTGGTTCTGCTTCCAGTTTCAGTGCAGTGACACCGAGGGAACACAAACGAAATGAAAGGTCCTACCTGTCCCTGTCTCCCTCTCTCCTCAGGAACAAGGTTACTCCATGTTTTACTTCCAGTGTGTGTGTGTGTGTGTGTGTGTGTGTCTGGTCCAGAGTACAGTCAGTGGGTGTGTGTGTGTGTGAGAGGAGGTGAGCTTGCAGCAGCTGGTTAATTATTGCAGGACACGTTGAGGCAGCGTGGAGAGGGCGGAGCTGAGTGACACCAGACTCCTGCCTCGTCTGTGTGTGTGTGTGTAGACCTACAAGTGAAAGGGAACATTTGTAATTAAATCTTTGACCCATTCTCTCCTGGTGTGAACTCTGACACCTGGAGATAGACAGTGCTGGTAGATCCAGATGATAAAGGATGTAGCTGTTAGCAGCTACGTGTCAGAATAAAGACAATCAGCCTGAAGACAGAAATCTAATAGTCACTGGTTTCACTGGGTAGTCACCCTGACTCATTTCCCACCTGCACAGTTTTTAAAGATTTCAGTCTCTTGTGGACGAGGAACAAAGAACCACTTGGGTGAATTTTATGACCAACGATAGATGAGCTGTTCTCAAGCTTCTCCTCATTTGATTCCTTCCTGTCTGAGCAGCTGGCTCTCAGTTCTCCACCTCACCGTGGAGCCGACTGCAGCTCTGGGGCCCAGATGTGGAAGATGTTCTTCTGTGAGACTCAGATGTTTATAATAAATCTGAATCAATCACCTCTTTAAACGTCTTCACTCTCAGGGTCTCAGAGCCTCGTGATGTCACCCTTGATAACAGGTTTTTATTTTTCTTGCATTTTTCTTAATTTCTTAAAACTTTATAAATTATAAAGTTATTTTTATATATAAAATCTGGATATCTTTGTTCTTTCTTAGGGAGATGGGATGTGCTGGCGATTTTCTAAATTACTCTTCAGTCTTTATTTCCTCACAGGAATTAAAAATCTGGCCGCAGTTTAATGAAAGAGGAACTGAACCTCAGATCAGGAAGAGGACAGATTTATATGAGTGTATGAGGAACTGAGTGAATAGTGAGAATGAAAGAATGAGAGCGGTTTAGTTTTTAACATCAGAGCAAAGGTAAGACATTCAAATAAATAAATATATTAGATGAGAAGAGAAGCAGTTCATTTCTGAGCCAGAGGAGGGCGCTAGTCTCATTTTAAATATCACACAGAGTCGAGCTGTTGAGTCCCTCATCAGTGACAATTAAAACTATGATATTATAAAGTTTTCTAATAGGTTTCATTAATTTTCTGACATGTGTCCATGTGTTTTTCCCCCTTTTTTATCGAAAGGAAAATCTTTATAAAAATAAGAAACTCTTGTTCTTCTGTTCCATGCAAGTGAACCCGCAGGACAGCGCCACCTGGTGATTCTCTTTGCGTCATGTTCACTGTCAAGGGGAAACTGCACCATCACATTAACAGCAGACGGGACGCTGTGTGTGTCATTTGTCATTGTTTAGTTTGTAGCACTGCTGTGGTTTGTGATGACATCTGTGCACGTTCCACTTGTTTATCTCAAAGAACGAGAAGAGACAGAACAATAGTTCAAAATGGACGAGGCACCAATGAACAGAGATGCCATTCCTTTCCAAAAATAAAACAGGACATCGAGGCAGCAGGCGACAGGTGGACACAAAGGACCCCCCCCCACCGTGTGTGTGTGTGTCTACAACACTAAATACTTGTTAACGAGGGGGTTGGGACACTCTGCTCGTTTACACTTGTATGTATATATATATATATATATATACATGTAAAACAGGATACAGTTGTTTCTGCTCCTATAGAGTGAATAACTTTGATCTTAGACACTGAAACAGTTTGTGGATGAAGGACAGAACATTAACGACAAAACACTGGCGTGAAAGAGGAACGTCAGCGTTTAAATGTGCAGCTTATTTTTGGGTTGAATTAAAGGTTAAAGTTGAATAAACTCGGTTGTTGATCAGTGTTGCCATTCCTTTCCAAAAATAAAACAGGACATCGAGGCAGCAGGCGACAGGTGGACACAAAGGACCCCCCCCCCCCCCCCCCCCCCCCCCCCCCCTCCACTTGTTAACGAGGGGGTTGGGACACTCTGCTCGTTTACACTTGTATGTATATATATATATATATATATACATGTAAAACAGGATACAGTTGTTTCTGCTCCTATAGAGTGAATAACTTTGATCTTAGACACTTGATCTTGTGGATGAAGGACAGAACATTAACGACAAAACACTGGCGTGAAAGAGGAACGTCAGCGTTTAAATGTGCAGCTTATTTTTGGGTTGAATTAAAGGTTAAAGTTGAATAAACTCGGTTGTTGATCAGTGTGAATGTGGAGAGCTCTGTGTGGCCGTCAGAGCTCCAGCTCCAAAACCTGAGTGAATGTCCATGGGGACAGATCCCAGCTGCCACTGTCCATCACCACACACACACACACACACACACACACACAGTGGCCGAGCTGGTCCATGCTGAGCACAGGGCTCATGGCCGTCCCACGCAGACGCACACAGTGAAGGAACACACAACAACACGGTCTCCTCGCCGACCATGGGGCTCTAACCTGCGGCGCAGAGGCTCCTGGAGAAGAGTTTGTCCAGAGGATCGTTCAGACTCAGTATGGAGACCATGGAGCTGATGTCAGCCACTAAGACCCTGCTTCTGCTGGTTCTGGTCACCTCAGGCTACAGTTTACAGAGAGGTGAGTCGGGTTCTGTTTGTTCTTCAGCTCTTAAAATAATACAACCACTACTCATTCGTCATGATCTTTTTTATGGAGTATTATGGAGTTTATGAGATGAAGATTATTTTATTTTATGACTGTGTGTCTTATCTTTATTCTTTTCTTTCGGGCTGAGGGAGCAGCTCTGACTTGTTTTCCACTGCCTCCTGCAGGGAAGTGGAGAAAGTGTTTATGGGCCTGCACAGTGTAAATGTGACTAAATCTATATCCTCCCCTCAGGCTGTCGTACAGGTGCTCAGGGAGCAGCTAATCTTACCTCCGCTGCTCCCACATGATCAAAAGCAGTCGGGAACCAAATGACATTTTCTTTCCTGTGTTTTTAAAATGGACGGAGCTCTGGTAATCAGCTCTAAAAAATGCTGCAATCAACCTCGTTAAAGAGCCGTCATGAAGAGAAAACAGGTCCGGAAATGAAGGCAAGATGGAAAACAGCATTAAAGACTGTTCAGTGGAGAAAGTTCATCCGTGGCTTCGGGGCAGGACACGTGAGATGGGCACCGTATCAAATGCTGGCACATGCACCGGCCGGCCTGCAGAGCACGGTCATATAATCCATGTTTTATGAGCGCAGATACACGCTGCATGCTGCACATTGGCTCAGGGAGACAGGTGCTGCCGTGGTTTCTGTTAAAGGTGATGAAGTGAGTGCAGGCCGGGATTGGGCAGATGACCTGGACTGTGCCAGTGACTTCAAGACTGAGACAAACGTGGACAGTGTCTTTCTTCACAGTCATTAGAATAACTGCACGCACAGCCAGGCCCATTGTTTTCACTGTAAAACAAAGCAGCATACTATGCGCTTGAGGCTCAGGAGGTGCAGTGAGGTTCGCCCAGAAGGACGCTGGTTCGACCCCCGGCTCCAGCAGTCTGCATTCCTATGTGTCGCTGGGCAAGAACCTCGAATTACCCCTGAAGACTGAGCAGGACAGCAAATGCCAAAGTGAAACACATCCATGCTCCAGGTTCTGACACATATACAGTATCCGCATGTATATTTTATTATGTTGAACTATTTCTTTTGAGACTTTTTAGTTTGAAATCAGTGAGAACAAACACGCAGGAGTCTGAGCTGTTCAAACATTGTGATTGATAAGTTATCCACGCTCCGGTTCCCTCAGACTCAACTTTGTTTAACTTGAATTAAAAAGGGGAAACAATCACAAAGGACTCTGATCTTTATCGAGTCTTAAATAAGGACGCATTTTACAAGTGTTTCGTCACAGTGTAAAACATCCTCCCCAAGTATTCCTTCATAGAAGCCCAAAGTGTTAGCATCTCTCCGAACAGATATCCGATCCCTGGACATGCCTCGAAAACGACGCTATTTCTGTGTGTGTCCTTGTTTGACCTCGCTGAAAGTCAAAAACTGTGTGTTCTGTCGGCACGATAGCATCAGAGAGAGAGAGAGAGAGAAAGCACAGATCAAGGAATAGTGGGGTTGTTTTGAGGTTGATGGTTTTTAGAAGGTCGCAGTTGTGGGAAAAGAAAGAAAGCGGGGAAAGATTGAGAGATACGAGGAATAAACAGAACAGAGACGCATCAACAATGACGACATGGAGGAAGTCGTAAAAAGCATTTGAATGAGTTAAAGTTAACAAAAGCACTTTATTGGCCATCTACTTGTCCTTAGAATAAGCCAAATAATCTTCCTGATAGATAACAAAAGTTATAATATATATAATAAGTGACAGATACAGAGAAAGTTCATATTGAAGTATTTAGGACTCAGACAAATTATTATTAAACAACTTTCAAAATGCATTACGGCTCCAACAGGAGACATCCTTCTGTTCTCACCCTCCCTTCTCTGCTCCTCACTTCTTTGTCTTCTTTTCTTCTTCTCCTCTTCCTCCTCATGGAGGTCGTGCAAAGTTTAAATCAGCCCTGGTGTCTCCGATGTGAGTCCACACACAACAGTCTCATCCTCTTTTCCTTTCAGCACGTCTCTGTTTGAACTCCCCCCTCTCTTTTCTCCGTCTTCATATATTCACTGTAAAATGACCTCATGAAAGCCGCTTGCTTTAATTTCACCTTTGTCTCACCGGTCTGAAAATAATCCATCTGGTTTATTCCTCCCGTGATTGAAGCTCGATCCGGGTTCAAATAAATATTGATCACATCTTTAACTCTGGACTCACCTGGTTTATAATAACAGGTGCTTGTTTGTCGAACTTTGATAATCAGTTTACACAGAGCGGGTTATTCTTCCCTTCTAACAGAGACCATCTGTTGAAATCAGAGCTAGAACAAAGAGTGAGCACCGGGGACGGAGCCCGTCCTTGAACCCTAAATTAAAACGTCTTAGTTCCAGCTCCTGCTTGAATAGAGAATTAAAGATAAACTAAAACTGAGGATGGAGTTCAACAATCCACTCTCTGTCCTTCTGGGTTTAAAAGCTCCAGATGTTTTTTATTTAGATCAGTTCTGTCTTTTCCTGTCAGTCATCTCTCTGCTGCTCCGGGTCCAAACTGAAACAAACGTCATATTCTGAAAAAGGAACAATAAAGAATGTTGAGTAATTGAGCTGAAAAGTATCGGCTGTTTTCCACGAGCAGAACTGTCACGTATCATAAAGAAACAATGGGCTACTAAAACCATATTGTGAGGACACAGCTACACAACCGCTCCAAATGTCGGCTCTTCCCCAACCAAGGATCTGTTGTTTTGCAGCCCCTCGTATCATCACCTTACTGGAGACGGTGGACGTGCTGCTGGATCACAATGCCACCTTCATTTGTGAAGTGGAGTCACGCCCTCCTGCTGACATCACCTGGACCAAGAACAACCACCCAATCATGTGAGTGAGCACCAGGAAACATCGCCCAAACGGCCAATCCCGTGGTCCAATCGTCTCTTCTGCTGACCACTCTCTGTCCCTCCAGGTATGACCCTCGCTACAGAACCAGGGAGCAGGGACAGATGCTGATCGTCCCTCATGTGAGGGAATCAGATAACGGGGAGTACTGCTGCCTTGCCAATAACGGCATTGGAGAGCCGGCCAAGAGCTGTGGAGCGCTGCAGCTCAAGATGAGTATGTCTGTTTTTCATCCAGAGCCGACGTCCCCAGTCCGAAAAGAGTCCAAAATCAAATCCCTCCATCGCACTAAGAGACAAAGAGCAAGAACTTACTTTGTTTGTTTCTGCATCAGAACCTCAGATCAAACGACACCCCACCAACCTAACGCTTCTGGTCGAGTCCAAAGCCGTGTTGCCCTGTGTGACCCTGGGAAACCCCAAACCAGATGTCACCTGGATCAAAGACGATGAGCTCATCAAGGTTTGTCCTTTTAAAAAAATAAACTAGTTTCCTAATTCCATCAGGCTTCTAGTGGACGCAGCGTATTGAATCGCCATATGTCCATCAGATCACTGACCGTGTGACCATCCTGGACTACGGTGCGTTGAAGATCCACAACATTCAGAAGGAGGATGCGGGCCAGTATCGCTGTGTGGCCAGGAACAGCTTTGGTTTGGCCTTTTCAAAGCCGGTGACTATCGAGGTACAGGGTAAGTATTTTAATGTCATCTCACTTTTTTACTCCTGTTGGAAAATGCTTCGAAAACTGAAGCATAGTACTGGTCTATGCCAACCGCGCTGTGTGGCCTGGGTTCGTTTCCAGCTCCGGCTCGAATCCTGCGGGTTCCAAAAGAGAAGAGAGTAGCGTACGGCAGCCAGATTAGCCTGGACTGTAACGCCACGGGGAATCCAATACCCACCATCACCTGGCTGGAAAATGGGAATACGGTAAGTCTCTTTAGCTTCAGTGTTTTATGGTTTAGAACCAAGAAATGTTCTGAGTATTGTCTATGTGCTTGAACTTCACATGTAGCACAATGGAACACACACACACACACACACCAGATCAATTACCCCACATCTCTGTTCATCCTCTGCTCTCTCTGATACAGACGCTCAGAGATTGGCCGAGGGATCAGGGAAATAAACAGCGGAGGAATTCTCATTATGGTGACGGGGGATTGAAGAGATTGCTTTTCATTTAGCCAGTGATACTCTGAATTATCAGCTTTTTAATAAGTGAACTTGTGGAACGATACCGAGGTCGCAGAGTGCTGACTTGTGAGTGGCCCATACTGGGTTGTGATTCACGCCTCCTCCATGTTAACAGATGGGACATCGACTAAAACTAAAAGTTTCTGTCCCAATCAACAATATAGACTGTGGTTAAAAAACTTTGTGGTGACTCAGATTGCTGCTAAATCCTGACGACCACATACAGGACCACCTGAATGCGACGTTATTTCCCATAAGACAGTGGGGCATTTTTAATGTGCGCGCTATTGTCGGCAGACATACACCAATTAGTGTCTGGATATTTAACAGCCTTTGGTGCTAACTACAACGTGATTACAGGCCCATGCTGCTTGTAAATACTGTGTGTGTGTGTGTGTGTGTTGATTAAAACGACTCTGGGAGCTGTTTGCTGGCAGATCATAGACGCCATTAAATTCAGCGGGGCAGCGAGGAGATCATCGTAAAAACAGATGCTATCAGACAAAGTGCAAATACAGACTCACACATTATTTATATTTGTAAAGTACATACTGTGCAGTACACGTTTGAAACTATAAATAAAGTTGTGAATATCAGGGGATTTCAGTCTTTGAAATGATGTTTTCACCTCTGTCCATTTGGTTCATGGTTTGTTTGTTTGTTTGTTTGTTTGTTTGTAAGCACGGTGACACAACAAATTGTGTAGAACTGTGCGACCTGAATGGATTTCCAAGAAAACAAGGGGCAAGGATGTGATGTGGTTCACGGGAGACCCCACAGGCGGTTTGGTTTCCACTGGTCGTCATGGTTACAAGGCCAGACGTTTAGTACGTGAATGTAATTCCAACAACTCAACACCCGTGAGACTCTGCCCAGCGTTGGAACAACTGACACTTATGAGAATTTCAATGGTACAATTTCATTAAGCCCAGCAGCCTGAGTTTCTGTGTCACTTCTCGTTTAATTGTTTTAATCGTTCCGTCTCTGCCTCCAGGAAACACTTTCGTTTTATGCCTTATTAAATGACTTTACTGCCATAATTCCAGTGTCAGAACGCTGTTATAAATAAACTCGCTCTCACACACCTTCCTCCAGCTGCAGTTTTCTGTGGAAAGAAAAAGCTTTGATGGCAGAAAGACAAATTCATGGAGTGGAGCGTTTAGCAGCTATGGTTTTTTTTTCCAGGTGAATTTATGGAGAACGTTCCTCCACGAGAGCGGGACGTCCTGAGAACCAGTGGTTAGCAAACACGTCCCCTATATCAACTTAACAGGCAAATAGCATGACAACCACGGGACGTGTTTGGCTGCAGGATGTCTTCGTCCATGTCCCCTCTCGCAGACAACGTGTTTTCTTTTCTTCTTCAGATCTCCGGTGCGTCCGTTGAGGAGACGCTGGTCGGGGAGGTGATTCTCTCCGTTCTGAAGGTGACGGTGAACAAGCCGGCTCTGTTCACCTGTCTGGCCTCCAACAGACACAACGCTGGAGCCAACACCGTCAAAGCTACCGCAAGAGTCACCGTCGACGGTAGGGACCGTAGATCAAGCATGAATCCTGCCTGCTCCATGTCTTTGTATCTCTGTATACTCTGTATATTGTGCGTCTTTGTATGTGTGTTGTTATTTTAGCTGCCGGTTATATTGGTGGGGGTTTTGTGTGGCCTCAGCTGTTTTGGTGTCTTCCCCATTTGTCTGATTCTTCTCAACCGCACCTCATGACCCCTGTCACCTTAAGGCAAACAAACACACACACACACACACACATGCCTCTCTGGCCACACACACACACTGTCCATCCTTTAGTCTCCTCACAGCTGGCTATGAAGAAGCATGGTTGGATTTTTCCTCCAGCTCAGACTGATTTTTGTCTCTGTGTCTCTCCCTCGTCTTCTCCTCCTGCTTGTTCTTCTTCAACCGACCTCCTCCGAACGCTGCCACTTCCCCGTAGAGTGGAGGTAAGAGACATGACTGGGTGTTTGATCCTCCAGGGTTTGCTCTTGTATCTGCACGCAGATATCCAGCATTCACAAGCTTTTTAGGCCCGAATCGTCAGAATAACAGCACAGCCGTCATTACATTTTACACAGGCGCCAAAACCACTTGTGTTCTCGCTGCACTTGAAGACGCTGAAGTGCGATCGCTTCCTCTGGGTCTGCAGGCGACTGCGAGCGTTTTAGCTGCGTCAGTAAAGATGCTCTGCCAAGAGGGAGACGTGAGCTGTGAGTTTGGATTTGAACTTTGCTGAACTTCAGTTGAACCACATCTGGACTGAGGAGAGAGTGAACGTCAGACAGGCAGATGGAGAAACACTGAAACAGAGACGAGGTGGCAGAAGAAAGGGAGAGAAAACACGTGGTCTGATGAGAATGTCTGAGGTAGAAACGAAGAAGGAGATAGTGGTCGCAGACCAAAAAAGGCTTACTTACAAGATTCGCCAAGTCATGACCACATCTGGACCATGTGTTTGGACTGAAACGGAGAGAGCGGAGAAGAAAGAGAGAAAGCCGAGGGAAGGAGGACATGGTGGGATGATTTACAGGTTAGCTGGAGGTCTGACGGTTTGGCTTGAACTCGAAGCGCCAAACTCCATGAGAGGTGACATCTGGACATTGTATCCGTGCACACACTCACGCTCACGTGCAGGCGGGCGGAGGAGTCAGATGGAAACGTGGACGGCGTCCACGCTGGAAGGCGAACAGATGTAGGAGTTGGGAAACACGCAGGTTGTATACGACTGAGCGGCTTGATCAGGAGGCCAGGTTGTAACTTCATATGAAGCCTGGTTCAGGATCAACATCTGGATCATGTCACAGAAGATATGTCTTAGTATTTTTAGAAGTCTTGTCAAAGATGCTAGTAAAGGGAGAAGTCTTGGTCTTGATAGAGCAGAATGTGATGGAATCGTCTTTGAATCACAACCTTTCATAGAAATGGCTTGAGTAGTTTTTTGTGTCATCCTGCTATCTCACAAACGTCTGTCCCTCCCTCTGACAGACTCTACAAAGGTGTCGCGGGCTACTGCAGCGCCTACCGAGGCGATGTGTGTCGCTCCGTCCTGCGAGACGATTCGCTGGTTTTCTTTAACTCCTCCCTCTCGGATCCCGAGGACGTGCAGGAGTACCTGGTTCAGAGCTGGTCGGCGGAGCTGGAAGGCCTCAGTGCGCTGTGCGGCCCCGCCCTGCGCTCGCTGCTCTGCCACGCCTCCTTCCCCGACTGCAACCCATCGGGGCTGGGCCCGGCACCGAAACCTGTCTGCAGGCAAGAGCTTCAATCATGAACAGCATCACAAACGACTGAATGGAGCAGTTAAAGATGTTTACCATCTGTTCCCCTGTTGAAAACCAGAGAGCACTGCCTGGCGGTGAAGGAGCTGTTCTGCCATAAGGAGTGGTTGGTGCTGGAGGGCAGCATTCTGTTCCAGCCGGGCATCTTCAGCTCGGTCATCGGGCTCCACGCTCCCAGCTCACTGCTGCCCAAATGTCAGGCCCTGCCCAGTCTTCACTCGGACCCGGAGGCGTGCACACACGTCCCCTTCGTGGGTGAGAGACCCCTCACTCACCTGCTTTCTATTCATTTGTGACAGTTTTTAATCTGTTTTTTTTTTTTGCATTCCAGACATCAACAGAGATCACATCACGAGTAAGTTTATAAAAGTGTTTCCAGTCATTGCCACCACTCTCACACATCAACAAATTGATCCCTCATCGAATAGTTAAAAAAATAAAATATTAACTCCATTTTCAATCTGTTTGGTGTCGACAGCCACATGCTACAATGACAGAGGCCGTTTCTACCAAGGCAGCGCGAACGTGACGAGGTCTGGGATCCCGTGTCAGCCGTGGAGCCAACAGGTAGTGTGAGAGAGAGACCACAATGCATCACTTCACAGGTGAACGACACATAGACATGAGCGTAAATCTAAAAGAAGCAGAGGTTAAGAGCACAGGGGAGAAACGTGTGAATCGGAAAAGACAGAACTCTTGAAACGTCTGCTCGCTGATGGTGGAGCTGCCAAGTCGAGCCTGTATGAAGTGAGTGTGACTGATGTGTTGTGTGTGGATCTGCACTTTTATAGGTCCCCGACCTCAGACGCAGAAAAACACACAAAAGTGCTCAAATGTGGACACACAAGCTCACACTGACACACACACGGTATGTGGCCCAAAAGCCCCTTCATGTTTTTATGGATTCAAGTGAGAGGGAGGGCCTGAGCTGTTCCTGCTCTCCTGTGTGTGTGTGTGTGTGTGTGTGTGTGTGTGTGTGTGTGTGCCAGGTCAGCAGAGAGAGAGGGAGGGGCTCGTCGTGTCACATCCTGCCTCTGGAAGCAATTAGCTTTCACACGCATATGCTGCAAATGCTCCATCACCAACACACAACACATCACAGTTACACGTGTGCTGAGTGTGAAACTGACAGAACTCTCTCTGAAGCGAAAACATTAGAAAACATGTATTCACACAAACAAACTGTTTATTTTCTCTTAATGTGTGTGTGTGCGTAGCGGTGTACACAAGATTGTGGGTGTCTGACATCAGTATAACTACAGGTGCATTGATGCTGAATGCTAATGTGTGGCTGCAGAATTCATGCACGTTTAAATTTAAAAAGCAGCTGGAGTGACATGAATCACATTTTCAAGATATTACACATTATTTTTTACAAGCTTAAGCTTCAAATGTGAGCATATTTTCCTAAATCTCTGTCACGGCTGGTGTAAAGGTATAAATCTTACTGCAGAGCGTGACGAGCCTGGGAAACCTCCTGCCGCAGCTCTGAGGTGAAAACGCATTGTCCTGCATTAAAGTCGGGATTCAAAGTTACTGAGAAAACACAGTGATACCAGGAAGCGAGCGCGCAGCGCGTTCGGCTTCCAGTAAAGGCTTGAGATGTGTAATTCTGGTGCAGCCGGACACACAGACAGACACACATGAGTGAAAAAGCCGGTTGTGAAACACGATGGGATCATGTTGATGATGATCCTTCAGTTCCTGGCCAGGACCGAAGCTCCCATTTCCTCTGGTAGGAATAATAACAGCTTGAGGAGGCAGCGTGAGGCTGATTGGAACTTTTAGAGGCCTGGAGAGGATTTTTCATTGGATGAGGTTCACTCAGGAGATTATAAATAATATCTGCTTTATGGATCATAAACACTAAATACATGTAATAAAGCTTTATTGAGGTTTTACCCCAATAAATCAAACATCTTGGTGCATGACTTTCTTTTATTTAACTCTATGAACAGTGTCATAACTGAAGCATAGATTCATTTTTTAGAGCAGGTTTGCATTTAATTAGCTATTTTATTAGATAAAAACATGATGATTGACACTTGAGACTGGTCGGAATGTTGACCTCACAGCTCCGAGCCTCCGTCCCCACTCCATACGACGCCATCGGCACAAGATGGCATCTCCAAAACAAATCCATCAAACTGAAAACAGCCTTTGTCCAAGGGCCTGAGTCTCCTTTTGGAAGCCGGAGACAAATGGTTGTTGTTGAGGTTCGAACAGTTGTTGTTGTTGTTCACATTCCTGGTGACCTGAGGCTGAAGCAGTGAGCACGACACACTCAGCAGAGGAGCTGAGCTGAACGCAGGCTGATGACACATGGAGACACCAGATGTTTGGGTTGGTGCTCTGGTTTACAGCAACAGCCATGGAGCCCCATGACACAACATTTTACAACCTATTGTTATTAAAGTGGAACCTAGGTATCGACCATAAAGAGATGGTGCTGAAGTTCCTCTGGAGCTGAGACTTTCCAGAATAAGACTTTTATTGATCTTCCAAGTCCAGTCTGTCCAGCAGATGATGCTTTACACAGAGACCCCCCCCCCCGGTCCCAGGCTGGCCCCCAGATGTTCTCAGCAGGTTTGGAGGAACAGCAAACTTCTGACGGACCAGGAAGTCTGATGGATATTTACCATCACAACTCCTTCCTTGTCCGTCTTCATGCTTTGTCTCCCTCTGGTCCCACAGGTCCCGCACCAGCACCGCCTGTCAGTGGACGTCATCCCAGAGCTGAGGGGCGCAGACAACCACTGCAGGAACCCGGGAGGAGTCAGCGACAAGCCCTGGTGTTACACCTCAAATCCCAACATACGCTGGGAGTACTGCGGCGTGCTGCAGTGTGGGGAGCCCGCCACGGCGTCAGGTACTCGTACATGTACCTGTTATAGTCTTGTTATGAGTATTTTGGGCAACCATTGAATTCAGGTCAAGCGTAACTTCACCTTTGACACCACTGATTCAACAGTTTGTGACTCTGTGTTGGTCAGTGATGCAGCCGGAGTCTCAGCGCCCCCGTCAGACGCCTCTTGCCCCCCCGACGACCACGGTATCGTCTCCGGCCTACTCCATGTCTGTCATCGTCATCGTGCTCAGTGCACTGGCGGCTGCCGTCTTCCTCTTCATCGGCATCCTTGCCTGCCGCAGGCGGAGGAAGCAGTGGAGGAACCGAAAGAGGTAAAGGAAGGAAAGGATGGAGGATCCTTCTGTCGTCCCTCTGCTTCCTCGCTCATGTGACGCTTCCTTCCTCAGAGCGATGGAGACCCCGACCATGAGCGCTCTGCCCTCGGAGCTCCTGCTGGACCGACTCCACCCGAACCCCATGTATCAGAGGGTTCCTCTGCTGCTCAACTCAAAGCTGCTGGCCCTGGAGTACCCGCGGAACAACATCCAGTACGTCAGAGACATCGGCGAGGGGGCGTTTGGACGGGTTTTCCAGGCCAGGTGAGAGAAATGGAGGGACATCAGGTAGAGGAGGGTGCCTGAGTCACTAATTCTGGACGTCTCAGACACACAGCAGCACGGTGGTGTGTGTCTGAGACGTCCATCTGGTCGGCTGCTAATCCCTCAGTGAGAAGTGGAATGCTGCAGTATATGGACACCCCTGGGAACACAGCACACACGCACACACACATTCTTTCACCCATATTTATATAAGCTTGATTCTAAAATCCAGTTTTGGGAGCTGCTCCTGTAGGACGTATAGGGACCAGTCAAAGTTGGCCAACACACACAGACCTAAATAGAACCGAGCAGTAAATCACTTCTTCCCTCACAAACAGGCTGCAAGCTATAGTTTAACACTGTGTGTGTGTGTGTGTGTGTGTGTGTGAGTTAAAGACATCTGGCCGAAGCATCATGGAAAGAGCCCAAATCCCACAATGCTAAAATACATAAACTACATATTTACTATGACTGAGCTGTGTCACACCCACTTGCATGTGTGTGTGTGTGCACGTGTGTCGCAGAGCCCCGGGTCTGCTGCCCATGGAGCCGTTCACCATGGTGGCTGTGAAGATGCTGAAGGAGGAGGCGTCGGCCGACATGCAGAATGACTTCCAGAGGGAGGCGGCGCTCATGGCCGAGTTTGACCATCCCAACATCGTGCGACTTCTGGGTCAGTCAGTGTGTCCAGTCCAGGTCTTTCACCGTGTTTCATGTCATTTGTCCCTTTTTATTTGAAAGAGAAAAAGTAAATAAGGGATCGCAGACAACTCGTACCTTGGTTTAAAACAAACATCCTCTATTAAATTTGTATCTACACTAACTGGGCAAATCTAATCTAATACAAACAACTCACATCCGTGTACATTTCCAGGGAGACGCTCAGAGACACGGTAAACAGACCTTTGTTTACTTCCTTTTTGCAGCTCCGGGAGTTGAGCAACGTTTCGAGCGGCATTAACTTCGGACGAGTCGTCTGCACAGCGACTCGCTGAAGCCTCATGAAGCCAGAGTTGCTTAACCTGTAATTACCCTCTGGGCTAATAATACACACGTGTAAAAATACATGCATCATCAATAGAATGCATTTGTTCAGATTAGAGGGAACATATGTCCACATGTCATGACTTTGCCGCTGGTGCAGGACGGGGCCTCGGTGTTCTGTATATTTAGCAGTGGAGTGAAACATTACTACTGTTGAATTACACACACACACACACACACACACTCCAGGCTGAAGTAATCAGAGCTGGTTCCTCTCCTCCTCCTCCTCCTCCTCCTTCGCTCTCTGACACACAGGACATGAACTAACTGAGCTTCCTCCCCTCGCCTTGTTTTCCCGTTGTTGTCTCGACTCTGTGGACGTCACGGCGTTGGGACAGATAAATAAACATTACAGTTGAGGCCACAGAGACACATGGAGAGCGTCAACCTCCTCTAAGATCCAGGACAGGATCTGGATTTTCTTTTAGGTTCTGCACCAAATTGCAAAAAAAAACTCCCAGACGATGACGAGTCAGAACTGTTTGGCCCCTTCCTGTTTCCCTCGGTTCTGATTCTGCAGTTAATTAAAGCAAACATTATTTTACATTTCCTTAATGCAAGCTGACACATTCGGTATTTTGGGGATCTCTGGGATTTCCACAAGAAATAAAAGTTGTGAGGGTTTGACGTCGGCAGTTTTTGGGGCCACTGACGGGTCACTGAGGTTCCAATTCACGGTTCACACATAAAACAAAATGCAATCAATCAAAAATAACGACTGTGGCCGGGGCTCTCGCCGCAGAGGGTGGACTGCCATGGGCCGAGCTGGAAACAAACACGGAGAAGATGGGCTGAGCCTCACAGAAACTTAAACTACTGTCTGGCTCCTGTGGGGTATTTCTGTCCTCGTTGGCCACTCTGCTGATTTGCTGGAGTATTTTCCACAGAGCCGAGCCGCTGATGCCAGGTTACACCGAATGTAGGACGGCCTGAGCCTCTGCACAGTCTTCACATTGTGCGCTGTGACTCCTCTGAGCTGTGCACGCTGCAAAAAAAGCATTTACAGGAACTCAAAGATAAACAAGCAGACAACCGCTGGGAGCAAATAAGAAGTGAATGAGGCCGAATGCATTTATGAATACGACAGAGCTGAGATAACAATATTATTGATGAGGTCATAAATCCTCTGTAAACACAAGGAAATGAGAAAGATATTGAATAGAAATAAGACAAACAGAACAAAGACAGAAGTTCATGTCGTGATATTACATGATATTATTCCTCGTTGCTTGTGACTTTTTCTCTTGTAATATGTGGCCACAAACTAAACACAACTTTTTTGTATGTAATATATTGACATTCAGAAACTGTGGCCATAATCATCAAACCTCTTCAAACTACGTACGTCTGCACCACGTTAAAGTTTATTTACGAGCATGTACACATGTGAGATGGGTTGCTCTGTGTTTACGTCTGGACCCAAAGTATTTTTACTCTTTCCAGTGAATGAACTCATTATATCATCTGCTGTAGGAGAAGGAGCACACTTGACAACGTCCCTGACGTGTCTGACTCCTCTCTGTGTCCTCTGTCCCGCAGGCGTGTGCGCCGTGGGCAAACCCATGTGCCTGATGTTCGAGTACATGGCCCACGGTGACCTGAACGAGTTCCTGCGCCGCCGCTCCCCGACCCGATCGGTGCACACCCTGAGCTGCGCCAGCCTCTCGGGCCGCAGCTTCTCCACGGAGTCGGACGCGGGACAACTGTCCCCCGCCGAGCTGCTGTCCATTTCCAAGCAGATCGCCGCGGGGATGGCCTACCTGTCGGAGCGCAAGTTTGTGCACCGCGACCTCGCCACCCGGAACTGTCTGGTGCGAGAGGAGATGGTGGTGAAGATCGCCGACTTTGGCCTCTCCAGGAACATCTACTCTGCCGATTACTACAAAGCCAACGAGAACGATGCCATACCCATTCGCTGGATGCCCCCGGAGTCCATCTTCTACAACCGCTACACCACCGAGTCGGACGTGTGGGCCTACGGCGTGGTGCTGTGGGAGATTTTCTCCCACGGCATGCAGCCGTACTACGGCATGGGTCACGAGGAGGTTATTTACTACGTGAGGGACGGCCACATCCTGTCCTGTCCTGACAACTGTCCTCTGGAGCTGTACAACCTGATGAGGCTCTGCTGGAGCACACAGCCGTCAGACAGGCCCAGCTTCTGCAGCATCCATCGGATACTGGAGCGAATGCATCAGAGCACAGCGAGTGCGGATGCTGAGCCCGAGCCCGACTGTTAACCTGGTTTTGGTTCTGATTTAGTGTCTGAAACTTCAACTGAGCCGTGCCCTGGACACCCTGACTTGGTTGTCCAGTTTTTTCTCTTCAGGAGAGTCAACCAATCAGGAGAGGACATGCCGACCCAGACGCACCATTAACAGTTTAAATTCTTCATCCACTACATGTTCAGTTTTTTTTGGGACATTTATATAAAACTTTCTTCTTGAATAAGTCATTTCAAACAACCTGAACACGTCCAGTTTGACTCGTTTTAGTCGCCTCCAGCTGATTCCACAGCGGCACTCCATCACTTTAGAACGTTGGTTGTTTTCGTAGAAAAGTTGCTATTCCAGTTTTGGGCATTCTTGATATATATTTGTATTTTTTATTCTATAACTTCTCATTACCCTTCCTTGAAACAGAAAAAGCTGTCGTCGATTTCAAAAGAAAAAATAACTCATGATTATTGATAATTTCATTCTCCTATTCTGACACAATAAGGTTCAGCACATCGCGAAAATACTACAAATATTTATTATTTAGTTCTTCACGTGTATTTGATTCATATAGGAAATATAAAAATGCTGATGTTGACTTTCAGATGATTTTTTTTTTAATGTGGTGTGATTTTATGTTTTTGGTTATGAGAACATTTTCTCCACATTATTTTTTGTTGCTGCTTTCAAATAAACTGTCATTTCACATCTGCATGTTCAGGTTAGACAGTCACTGAGGTACTATAAGCATTTCAAGTATTAACTCTATTTAACACACATGCAAACCACAGACACCCCACCCGCCACACATATAATTATTACCATGTAATAACGTCTTCCATCATTTCCTACATGCTCTCAAACAGCCGTCCTCACTTTCTCTCCTCGCTCTCTCCATCATTTCCTCTGTTTCCTCTCTCATCTGTATTTGCTGTGGGTTTGTCTTCCATGTGTCTCCCAGCTGCGGACAATGGTTGAGTTCACTGTGTTCTTCACACCCAATTTATCCCAGACTCTGACCTTCCTCGGAGTTTGGGGTCTGTCGTGAAAATCTCTTCCTGTTTGTCACGATCATCCTCCTCTGGTTGGGTTCATCATCGTCATCAGCACACAGACACATGATAACGCTGCAGGGGAAGCGGCTGCAGCCGCGATTCCTGGACATCTCAGAAGACGTGTCCGCAGCTCTTCGTGTCTCGTGGACTTTTCCAACATGTTAGAAATTGCTGAATTTGTTAGTTTGAATCATTTCCTCCACCCGTGCGCAACATAATTTGGGACATTTGACCTTGGGGACAAATTTGTCAGTCATCACACCACGGGGGGAGGGGCAAAGTCGTTGCATCCCCCTCACTCGACGGCACAGAGGAACTTCCTGTGTGGCTGCACCAGCTCTGATTGGCTCATTTAGGGAGTAACAGGAAATAGGGAGACATATATCAGTCAGTTGGAGGTGAGCACTCAACAACTGCTGGAACAATAAGCATACTGGAGTCCCCACACACACACACACACACACACACACACTATGAAAACATGTGGCTGTTGTAGTGAGAGTTTAATCGTGTCACAGGCAAAATAAAGTGGCCTTGACAACCCTTACAGTGAACACAAGCACACTCTCACGGATCTCATGCATCAGTGTACAGTGATTACTTTCTTTTGTGCAGTGTGTATTCCCATTAGTGTGTGTACTTTTACTGCAAAGCCACTCTAACTAGTCTAAATCACCACAGACGGTCCGAGACGTGTCAAGAGCCTCAAGGTCTGTAGATGTTTATTGCGTCTAGTGAGGATGCTTGACTGTCATGGAGTATATACATTATCAGTGCGCCTCCGTCTGTGACCCTGAGCTCCCCCTGTTTGCCTTTCACTGGCTTTCTGGATGTCATGGAAACGAAAACACTGCCGGATAACAGAGAGGAGTGAACCACAGCAAGGCTTCTTCACACATCTGAACTTCAGAAAGACTCATTCAAGGCCCCCCCCCAAAAAACCACACTACTAGTCAGACTTGTGTACGTCATGTTTTTATTGTTGCTGGAATATCGGAGGAAAGACTGGACATTTGTTGACATCGGGCCCTGCTGTGTCGATAGAATGTGTCATAAACAACTGGTCCATGCTTTAATGGTGGACTTTGTTTTCTTTAGTGCAGATGATCGCAAATTTTGCGAGACACTTTGGGGTTTTAAACACAGAAAACTTTGGGTGTGTCATATGTGGCCCGTCATATACATATACGGTGGTTACTTTTTGTTTGAGGCTATGTTGTGTACCTTTATTATTCAAAACAAAATCATGCTTTCCGGTGAACACGGTGTACAAAAAGCGAAACGGCCGTCGGACGCTGACTGATTAATCGGTTCTACTTCACGGTAAAAGTAAGACGGCGGTGTTAGCAACACAGAAACTTGAAGAGTAGCTTAAGATGACGCTGAAAACACTGGATCTGCTGCCCTCTAGTGGTGGAACAGCCCACCTCCACGACATCACAACTGGGCGTGGTCAGAGGGGGCAGCAAAAGTCTGCTTTCCAGTTTGGTGTTAATAAGCTACTCTAATGAAGGCACTGCACACACACACACACACACAGACACACACACGCACACACACATATATATATATATATATAGTTCTGGGTCACAAACAAGTTAATAATTCAGGAAATTAATTAATTTGATTCATAATACAAAGAGCTCATGACATAAAAAACAAAATCCTACAGTACATTTGGACAGAGTATGACAGTTAAATTTACACACAACATTTTCCCTTTGGTGATTAACTTTGAATAAGATAATTTATATACACACATACTGTACACATGTACTTACAATGGTATACAAAGAGTGATTCACTGGTAAACAACGACATACAAAGACAGAACGTTTAGTTGGTTTGCTATATAACCTGAATCAATACTTAGTTTAGAACAATGGTGACAGTAAATGTCAAATACTGAGACTGGAGTCGTCGACCTATGAAGTTTGGTCAAAGAAAGGCAAAGATTAAAGGAAACTGACGATTGTTGCATCCTGACTTGTGTTCGCCAACCGGGGCAGTTTAGGAACGCCAGATGACTTCATGCTAAATCCCTGACAAACATCTTGCTCCCTGGAAAACATTCAACTGTACTTTTGGCTGTGACTCCCTCTTTGCTGTCAGCTGCTGCGAGCGCTGTCCGTGTATTCTGGGGCCAAAAAATGTGTTTTGATTCAAGTCACGACCAAACACCCCGCTGTACGTCATGGACCCACAACTTGAATACGACTTTCATCTGGCACAGAATCACCAGTTAATGGCAGGAGTCGGGGGAATCGGCTCAGCACTGGTTCAACTCTGGATCACCTCAAGCTAAGTCCGTTCATTACGGAAACACCCTAAGAGCGAACTTTAGCCCATCATGGTTGTCAGTAGACCTTTCAGTGACGGTGTTGTTGTGAACATTTCATAACATAAATTCACATACAGACGCCATCTGTATCTCTCATTAGCTTGTGGTAAACTGAGGCCACATCACCTCGGCACGACTCCGAAGTTTAGTTTTAGAGCACACTCAACAGAGAACTTTAGAAAGGCTACTGACCCCGTCTAAGTTTTAAACTCCTTCACTAACGTGGCTAACACAAACACTCAGCCCCAGAGAAAATGAATCATTTCATTTCACCATTACTGTTTCTCTTTTGTAGTGTTTTATGAGGAGACAATCGACTTTGTGTTTACTCATCAGGGTCAGGGTGCGTGGATGGTCTTGTGATGTGCGTGTTTAGGCGCAGAGAAGTTCATTATCGTCCATTTCACTCATCAACATGTCATGGAAGTGTATTAAAGCAATTATTTGAATCATTAAACACTTGTTTTCATTTTCAGGGCGTCCTCGGGGGAGATTTCACTCTGACCCCTTTGTTTTTTGTCTCCATCAGCGTCATGGACTTGGAGAGGGTGGAGAAAAATAGCTCAGCGCATTTCATGTCATACTCTGAAGTCTGTTAACACTCAGCAGATATGACCTTCACCTCTTCTCCACATAATACTGTGGCACGCAGCCTGCTCCAAAAAACTGCAAACATCCTCCTCCTCCTCCTCTTTCTGGTAACATCCCTGGAACAGCTTGTCTTTGATTCCTTGCAGAGAATAAACATCTCCGGGTTTCTCTCAGTTCTCGGACCCCCTCAGAGATTTACGAGGGAACTGATGGGACCGATTCACAAATGATTTTTAGTGGTGAGGACGGCCAATAGAATGATGGGTCCCTGCAGGATTTAGTCACCAGTCATTGAGAAATGAAAGATTAATCCGACGTGGAAAAGAATAGTGTTTTTTGATACTTTAATATCGGGTAGTATTGCAGTAATTCTGCCATCAAACGTCAATATAATCAATAGAAGGTTTGTTAATCTGCCACTTTGGTTTGATTTCTCTCATCAAATCCTTGAAACAATCAAGAAAAGTGCTTGAAAGTCTCCACAAGGTCATTTTGCTGCTGGAGACATCTTGTATTAACGCTTACTAAGACATCATGAGACAAACTGAAAAAGAACAGATCGCGTTCTAAATAATGGTCCGAACCACGGAGTTGGTTTTAATTTGTCAGTTGACGCTCTAAAAACAGGTGTAAACCTCTTGATTGACAACTCCGACTGACTTGTGATTGGTCAAGCTCTCGTAGTGGCAGGACCATGAATACTGTGGCGAATTGGAACGACATCCAAAACACAATACTTGTTGTAGCTTCAATTTTGTACAATGGGATTTGAAATGGAAACCTGTCATCCATTGCTCTTTACGGTTCTGACCTAAACCGCTGAATTTGTCCTGGAACTGACCATAATATACCCGGGGGGGGGGCAGAGTTAGAGAGGACTGGAGAGACAGGATGGGTTATACTGGCATTACCTTCATTTCACAGATTACTTTTAAATAGTTCAAAATCAGCATTTGCCCAACATGAGACAATTGACACTGACAGAAAATCATAAACAACTAAACAAAAACAAAACAGTCCATCAGAGTCTGTGAAGATCAGACCATTCTTGTGTTCATCCACACAGAGATAATGTCTCTTTATCTTACTTCATAGTTGCCGTTCTTCTTCATTGGGATCTTGTTCCACTCCTTTCTCAGTCCCTCTTGACCTTTGCATACCGCCATTGATCAGTTTCCCCGAGAGATTAATCAGGTCGGATTAATCTCCATGATACCCAACCCGTCTTTATACCACCGAGTGTTCGTTGTGGTGATGGTGGTGGTGTTGGTGGTGGTGCATACCACCGCCGCTGAGCACCGTGTGGTTGATGGACGACGCCGACCGGTCGGACCCCTCTGCCACCGTCCCGTTGACGTTCTCCTGTCGCTGGCAGCACAGGATCTGCCTGAAGGTGGCGCTCATCTCCTTGTCTCGGTAGGAGTAGATGATGGGGTTCATGGCGGAGTTGAACTCAGCGAGGAGGAGGAAGAACTTCTCGTAGGTGAGGACGTTGCATTTGGCACAGAAAACGTCGAGAAGGAGGATGACGAGGCCGGGAGTCCAGCAGACGATGAAGGCCCCTGACAAGACAAGGGACAGAAGACATTGAAATTCCCAAAATATGACGAGTGGAACAGGAAGAGTGGCTCTTCTCTCCCCCCAAAAGTCTTTTGGTCTTTTGTTTGTTTATTAAACAATATGTTTCTGTCAAATTCAAGTTCAACAAGTTGTAAGTACTTCCTTTAATTCCCAGAGCCATTGTTTTTCCTGCTTGAAACAAACATAAAGCACCCTACAACCACATTACCATCCACTTAACAACCACACCACCATCCATCGATGGAAGAGTGACCATCCTGCCACTCTGTAACCACATGGAAAACATACTTTTCTTATTCAACATGGTTTACCGTGCATTATGGTAAAGGTTCCAGAGCCCCAGATATGAAAAAACACTCCTAGGGTTTATGACGTATCTTTTCACCAAGTTTTGTGGAAATCACGGTAGCTTCTGAGTTATCCTACAAACCAGACAGAAAAGGGCAAAAGCTTTCTGGATGGAGTTTGAACTCGCTCCAAAAAAGGCTGAAACTTTGCAAAATAAAAGCCCCATTTTAAAGAATCCAACATGGGTAAGGGATTCCTGATGTCACAGGAAATCAACAACATGTCCGTCCCCATAACGAGGAACAGAGATGATCGACCTCTGCCTCGTTTCTTTCTGCAGCGCCGGCCTCCATTATTCCATCATCATATCCGAAACCCTCTGACCTCATCAAGATGCATCATTTCTCCTCTGATTAGACGGTTAGTGCGTTAACCCAGCGGAGGTGAGCGGGTCACTGCGGCCATTACTCATGTTGATGACGAGCTGAAACATATTCTGTCCACAGATGATTTGTCCTCACAATATGACAACTATGGGACGTTGAACTCTTGAGACAGTCAAACCAAAAGGTTTGATGAGAAATGAGTCAAGCAGAGAGAGAGAGAGAGACAGAGAGTCCTGACAGGCAGGCCTGTTATCTGTTAGAGTTGTGCAGGCGGCAGCTGCAGCGAAGGCTTGACCTCACTTCCCAGATATGCACGCAGCCTCTCCACAGTTGGATAAATGTCTCAAAGAGAAACTATCCCAACTATTTGTGTCTGATTGAAACATCTCAGTGTTGAAACATCTCACAGGAAGCAAAAAAGACGTGCCAAATTGAAACAGAAAATACTTTGACAATCACATATTTGTGCTTTAATCATGAGATTGTGCAAGGCTGTACATCTGCAGTGAGTTTAAACGTGATTAAAGTTGAATGTGTCACGTCCAAATTCAATGCACCTGCAAAGTGTGAAGACGATTTGATGAACAAGATACGCCACAGAGAATTGGTAGAGTATTTTGACTCAGCAGCTGGACGGGATGCGTCTGTCAGTTTCACCCAGTTCTCTTTGAAATGTGGATAAAAGCCTGTTTGTGCTGATTTTCCCACAGAATGAGGAATAAGTCAGGTCTTTGTGTGAAGCGTTGACCTGAGAGCTTTCACCCTCAGATTCTTTCATTTCCTCTCTCAATCCCGGAGTATACAGTTGCATGCGTTACACCCTTCATGACAAAATTTCCTCTTCTACGAAAAAAAAAAAAAAATCTGAGAGAGACGAAAGCTGGTTCACTGTGATAACATGGCGCCACAGCGGGGTCACTGAGGAACAACGAATGTTATTTACAGGTTTCAGTGAAGCCCATTTCCTCTTCTACGAAAAAAAAAAAAAAAATCTGAGAGAGACGAAGCTGGTTCACTGTGATAACATGGCGCCACAGCGGGGTCACTGAGGAACAACGAATGTTATTTACAGGTTTCAGTGAAGCCCTCTGAAACGACACATGGAAGGAATTCGCTGCCGAGTCCGGTCTGGAAAATGTGGAAATGTATGGAAAGCTGCTGTGACACTTTCCAGATCTCAGCGTTCGGAGCTACACAGAAGCTGGAGGCATTGCTGTGTCTTTGTCATCATAGCAACAGTTAGAACTTTGAGTTTCAGACTCTTAAGACTCTTGTTCCTCTTTTCTCCTGGTGAGTTTGGGACTGAGTGGGAACAGAGGCTTCGCTAACTGGGAGTAAACATGAGGGAAATAATGGAGAGCAGACTATGGCAATGAACCCCCTCTGCCAAACTGAGGGTGGACAAGAATAAACACTCACATGTGCAGACGCAAACACACGCAAACACTTGCTTACATGATTACACAGGGCGTGAAACGACAGATGGTGGAATGCAACAGTTCTTTCTGTCCTCTCCTGCAGGTTCGGAGACATGGGATCCATTTCCTAAGCTGACTCTGTCAGGACAGAGCTTCGCGCCAATGCCTGACATGTCGAGTTTCTTCCATTTGTCAACACTGAGACATTTACGACGCATATTCTTTCACTTTTCCATCTTCAGGCACATGAATTACATAAACACGGGGTCAAATGGCTTAAAGGATCACGCTGGTGGTCCTGCGTGTTCTTTTGATCGCTGCCATCCAGATCCTTGGCTCCGCTTTGAAAAACAACTGGTTTGAGACTTGCTCAGGAATGGATAATACATCACAGGGAGCACTAGTGCTTCCACGTTTGTGTTGTTAAAATTAGTGACGCAGAAGCGGCAGTGAAAGTAGAACGAGCAAGGTCCAAATGTAATGGATGTGGGAGTGGGGGTTAAGTCAATAAACAACAAAAAAATGAAATCAAAACTCAATAAAATACCTTCCAGAACTGTCGTAATGCAGTAATGTCAATATTTCAACATCAAGTCAAGTGAAAGAAATGCGTAACTTAAAATATTCTCCTGAAGTCTCTGATCCTTATCATCGCCGTGTCCACACCTCTCAGATGTTTTCACCACGTCGTCACTCACTTAACTCAATAACACTGCCTCATCTCACATTTTCATGCCTTGCTTTTGTTGTCCTCGTGTCCGCTCCGCTTTCCGCTAATGTTCGACTCTCTCAGGCACTTAACAATGAGTAAACACACAATATTAAATTACTCTTCTCATTATTCTTTGTGTCTCTCTGCCTCACGTCCCATAAATCTCTCAATCAGCATCTCTGTCTCTTTTTCTTTCTGCTGGCTTCCCGTCCTCCTCCCTTTCCAATTCCTTTAATTTGTCTTACATCCTCCTTCAGTTTCGTCTTTACTTCTACCTCCCACGTCTCTCTCTCAGTTTTTCTCCAGTATCTGTGGAAGGGGCTGAGAGTCCCGTGAAAATCACTTAGCTCCTTTATTCTGGAAATCCAACAAACGCTCACACACACACAAAAGATCAGATAAGTGTTGACTCAGTGGCTGAGCGTTATTAATGAAGAGGCCTGTGTTTCACGGTGATGGAGTCTGGTGGCGAGGTCACGGCGATCTGATGCTTCTAGAAACTCTCTCTGGCCTGCAGGCACAGTCAGTTCTTTCAGGACGTCTGTAATTTCACTGACTGACTCACTGAGGAGTTTTCAAACCTGCTCGTTTTCCTTTTCTTGCTGAGTTGGAATAAAACCAGAAAAAAAGGCTCCACAGTCAAAACAAAGCACAATGGAGCTGTACCCTTCTGTTATGGTTCAGATCAAATCCACAGACGCCACCAGAGTCTAAAAAAAAAAGTTTCTGACTCAATGAGGAAATCTGTTTGGTTTGATTAAGCTCGGAGGTGAAACTCATCCGGTCGAGTTTCGCTGATGAAGTTAGCTGTTGTTTTTGTTGTTGTTTGGTGTCAACGTGATTCTCTTAGAGATTCTTCGGAATCCAGATTTTTTTCTGTCGGAGAAATGTCTGTCATGCTCACCCTCAGAGTGACTGACAGCCGACCGGCACAGATCACGGAGATAGGAGAAGAGAGTTTAAAGCAGGGCTACATTAACGGAGGAAATGTTGGTTTAAGGAGCCGACACAAATCAGACTACACTGGACTTGGAACTTGGAAAAATACTTCATCACCCTAAAAACCTCCGGGTAGTTAATGTGCTCTTACGCGTCGATGAAAGCTCGGCCTGTTTCTGAGACGTGTGCGGTGGAAGCTTTCAACGACCGGCGTTGGAGGAATTTGGCGGAAAGTGACAACTGATGCCGCAGAGACAGGATCCATGAGGACAGACGCTGTCGGTGATTAAGCGATTAGAGGAGCTGCAGCGTCCACAGCCACTTCCTCCATCGAGCTCTTTACAACCGCACTCTCACACCAAGACGAAGAAACAGGTGACGCTTCGGGCCGCATGCCGAGCGCGTTTCCACGCTGATCGGAGGGTTTGGCCCTACATGCAGTGATTGGTTCTGCTGCCAGAAAACACACACACACAAACGGAGGGAGTGGAGGGGCGGGAATGTGTGTGTGTGTGTGGGCGTGTAAGCATCATTTGCTGTTTTAAAGTTGTACTGGTTTGACATCGCGATGTATAATCCAGTGTCAGACCATCTGTTCGCATGTGTTTGGACAATGGTATGTGTTGGCGCTCCTCAGTGTCTGATGATGCGGCCGCAAGCAGCACGAGATAATCAGATTATTCACACACACACACACACACAGTCATGGTTCATTCGACGGAGCTGTTGTCTCCTTGATGAGTGACGAGCAGAATCCCTGTCGTTGTCATTCAAACTTTTCTTTCAGTGGCGAGGCGCAAGTGGCCGGAAGCTGCCGAGGTCTTTTAATGAGCTGACGTCACGGGCACGGAGGTCGTGTTGCAGCAGAGCCGCGTCCCTCGACTCCCCCTCAAGTGTGCACATTTCCACTCCACTGATTTTGTTACATGTCCAATAACAAACAACGTTTTGACTTCAAGTCGGAAACACACATGCTATGGAGCACACCTCTGTAACTACTCATTTAGGAAATATAACTGTGGCCTTTGCCTTCGCCGCTGCCACAGAGGAACCACTCAGGGTCCAGGTGAAGGTGCTGTCCTGCCACCTCCACAATGACTGCAGTGATTGAATCACTTATCACGGTTTAAAAGCTTCAGCTGCAGTATTACATCACGTTGCCTGCCTCTGCTGGCGTATTGATACGTATTTAATGTCTCGGGCCTGTATTTGTCATCGGGTGTCTCTCCGTGCGTCCTCAGGCTGCACAATCACTCTCTCATAACCTCTCCACCGCCAGGGGACTCAAACCCTCCCGTTCTCAGAAGGATGTTTTATATATCTGTTTGTCCAAATGATCATTCCACATGTCACATCAGACTTTATGTGAACGGAGCAGGACAATGTCCCCCCACTGTGTCCCTATCATGCCTGGGGATTCATGTGAACGTGAGACAATCTGTGTAAGTGTCTCCTCATCCTGTCCTTCCGAGTAGAAATGAGTCGTGGCTGCTTTTTGCATCCTGAGAGGGGACAAGTGGAGAGGACGCAGGGCGGCCAGGGAGCAGTTATTATCATCTGGTCAGCAGATGGGAAAAGCTGGAAGCTGTTTCACTGTGGGATTTACCTCATGGTCAAACAGCAGAGGCTGAACTCGTCCTCACATTCTCCTCTCGAGAACACGGGGATAAGCAAATACCCAGAATTCAACGGCGACGTTAACCCCACTGGAAACTGATTTCCTTTTGTTTTACTTCGAGCAGGGGGTAAACACAGGGACAGATAACGAGAGGTTTCTCAAAGAGGAAATGGGAAATATGTGACTGAGAGATGTGAGTAAGCGATTGTACCGAGGCGAGGACCTCCCTTCTATCGGTGTGGTGTTCGATGTCGTCCTCTGGGCTTTGAAATGACCTCATTCACAACCAGCAGCGGATTCCTGACAGAGCTGAAACACCCGCCATGAGCAAATGTCAGGTTTTCTTCTGCTTTTTAAAACAACAAAGATGCAGATGATGGCGTTTGTTGCACTGTGAGCAGGATAAACTCTTAACCTCACTATCACAACCCAGTCATAACACACCGCCACGTTTCAGCGTCTTCTCGGTTAATAAACATCCAAACGAAGGACAGAAATCCTTGCACCAACAGTGACGGTGGAAACACGACGTTAATCTGCGTCCCTGCCAGTAAATTGTTTGGAGACTCCTCCAGCTTCAGTAGGTTAAAACAAACAGAACATCTCCCATGAGCACGCACTTCACTTCCATACGTTCTGCTGTGCACTCGTCTGAATGAAGTGTGGCGACAAAGACAACAGAAGCAACAGGATGAGATAACACAGCGCAAAGGAGACAAATCACCCACAATCCTTTGGTATGTTTGGTCTAGGACCAGCACATCCTGCTTCCAGGCACTGGGAAAGCCTTTTCCCATAGTTCACACTGAACGCAACTCACTTCACGCGGCGGCCGCGCTTCAGTCGAGAAAAAAAAGCAGACAGCGATGCTTGTGTTCATCACCGAGGAGGCCTGGAGACCTGCGAAGAGGGGGACATACCTCCGCTGACGGCCGAGACATTAAACTGCCAGAGTGCACACACGGCTCAGTCTGAGGGAGAACAGGAGCTGCTTCATCGGAGCAGAGCCTCTTTACTACCCTAATTAATTACCCTGCCAAAAAGTTAATTCTGAAACTTCTGCATTCTTCAAAACTCGGTAAATGATGCAAGAAGTGTTTCCAGTTGTTGCTGAACTGAAGTAGAGATATTTATGGATTTGCTCTCACCTTTCTCTGAACCATTCATAATCGCTCTTTAAGCAGAAGTGGATGACGGTTCTATGACTGGAAATGCAGCAAACGATTTCACTTCAGATAAATAACCATCTCTGATAATCGTAATTAAATTCTATTGCGTAGAGGCTCCAAAAGTTTTTATGATCAACCACAGTGTTGGATTTTATCTAAGTGCTATTACAGCAATCCTCCAATTGATTCGACCCCTAAAACCTCTAACGGGTCTCTGTGGAAGCAGCTAGAGGAAATGTGATGGTCGTGTGGAGAGCCGGGCTGAGTCGATGTGCGTGAGGCTCAAAGTCGTGCTAGGCGGACGCGGTGCTGGGACTCAACCGATGCATTGTTCTGCCGCTGCTGAAGTCATCAGGGCTGCACAGACAGACGAGTTATCCATGTGCAGACAATGAGAGACGGGTGGACGGGTAGAAAACTCAAACACTTTGTCAATATAACTCACACAGCTCTGACCTTATGCACTCAGTGCCCACGTTTCCTTCTACTAACGTTTACTACTCTTGATTTGATCTGCTAGACATTTAGGTAGGCAGGTAGGTGAGTAGTTAGGTTGGTAGTTAGGTATCGTACTTACCCAACACAATCACCACGGTCTTCAGCAGCGACATCATGGTGTCCCGGTTGCGCCGGGGTCCAGAGCTGTGCCGTGACATCCTCATGGTCCTCTGCCGCACATACACAAAGATGTGGGCGTACAGCGTCACCATGACAACAAAGGTCACCAGGTTAAACACCGCCCAGAAGATCAGGTAGGAGTTGCTGTACAGCGGTGCCATGTTGGAGCAAGTGTTTATGCTACAGATACAGTTCCAGCCGACACTCGGGATGGCGCCCATGACGATGGACATGGTCCAGATTATAACGATCACCACGACTACGCGCCGGTTGCTCATGCGCGTGTGCAGCTGCATGCGGAACACGGTGATGTGGCGCTCGATGGCGATGGCGAGCAGGTTGGCCACGGACGCCGTCAGGCTGGTGTCAATCAGGCCCTGGCGTAGCAGCCAGGTGGAGACAGTCAGACGCCTCGTGTTGGGCCCCGTGTTGAACATCAAGTAGAAGTACGCCAGTCCAGCGAAGAAGTCAGCAGCTGCCAGGTTGGCCATCAGGTAGTAGATGGGGAAGTGGAATCGCCGGTTGACGTAGATGGCGATCATCACCAGAAGGTTGGCGAGCATGATGAAGATGCACACGGTGATGCCGAGGCCCATCACCAGCCGGCTGACCGTGTTCCAGTCGTTCGCCAGGTTCTTGCCACTGCGGTTGTAGAAGAAGGCGATGGTCTCGTTGTAGTAGCACTGCTCCTCGTCCATGGTGGCAGTAATACTTTCTGGAAGCAGAATAACAACACCGAACGTTAAAGGGAGATTTCCGTTGCCTGGGCAACCAGGTGTTGCAGTCACGACGTTTGAAGGAGAAAACAGAAATTGAAATCTGATTGTGTTACTGTGAAAATGGAACGTGTAAACCCAAGGACAAGGGTATTAGCATGATGACAGATGATCCTTACTCAGTTTGTGTGTCTCTGACAAACATGGAATTAAAGCACCATTGAAAAGTACCACTTGAACTCTGTATTTACATGGATTGAGGTCACGTCCAGAAACAGTGGGGCCTCTGTGCTCCCTCCTCCGCCCACGTGTTCTTCAGTCAGTGACAGAGTTAATCTCCTTTTCAGGAAAATGCATATATACAGCACAGAGCACAGCTTCAGGACACATGTGCACGTAAGATGGTTCCTGAAGTGGGAAAAATGTATGTGTGTGTATTTCACAAACTGGATTCATAAGACCAAAACGACTGTGTCGTGAAATATTATATTTTTGTGTTGTGTAATAAGAAGCTTCAAATGTTTTGCAAGTGCAAAATAAATAAATAAATAAATAAATAAATAAAAGCGTTTGAAGAAAAGCAACAAGAGTCAACTCACACACACACAAGCTCACAGGATAAATGTGGGACTGTGTGTAATAAGCTCTGCTCCCACACAGATGCTTGCTCGTCTCTCTCATTCACCCCAGACCGGAAACAGGTCCTCAGGGCTAAAGTGCCTGCATGTGTGTGTGTGTGTGTGTGTGTGAGTGAGATCCATACACAAAGAAAGAGAGAGAGAGAGGAGGCAGGAGGGACGCAACTGAAACAACAGGGGGACGAGGAATGAAAGAAGGGGTATTAGAAGTTCTGGGTCAAAGGCCTCCTCTTTTGATTTACCTTCTAAATACGACCGCTCAGATCCTTTAAACCGACTTTTAGCTCTGCAGTGACACAACCGGAAAACTTTCATCTCTGAGCAAAATTCCCATGGAAGAAAAAGGAGGTTAGAGCTTCTGTCTGAAACAGGTTTATAGCTATAACAGATAATTCAACCTCTAAATTCTGAGTCCGAGCCAAAAGCTACACTGCACTTCAACTCCATTAGTGTCTCATAACACTGGCAGTGAAACAGATTCTTGTGCTTCTCAGCCAGAAACGGGTGAGTAATGGGCCAATGGTGGAATGAAGGAAGTCTTCATCAATTAAATAAATGATGTTCTGGATTCTGTTTAAATCTCCAATTTCCTCAGACAGAGCGATAAAGAGCTCGGTCCGCGGCCATGTTTGTTTGCAGTGGCAGTAAAATGTTAGAACAGCAGCAGCACATTCAATTAGCTCCATTGAATTAGCGCCGTCTGTATCCGTGTCTCCGTCCATCAGCAGGATCCAGAGGACTATTCAAGAACGAATGTCTTCACAGACTCTGAGGAGGAGCAGGTCGTGACCGAAGAAAGAACTCATTAACCGTGGCAGAGGTATGTGCTCTCCACGTGCCCTTTAAGTTCTGGTAACCCCCACGGAGCAGATTACACGTTGCTTTGCTGGGTTTTCAGATGGGTTACGCAAAAGCTACAAAACAGATTTCCACAAACCTCGATGGAAGGACATTCTGTACAGATCACGATCACTTTCTTTAAAATGTTTGTTCAAGGGACTGATGTCTTGAAGTCTGACATTTAATTGGGTGCAGCTGGACTGAATTTGAGGAGGCTGCTGGGCCATGACGGCAAAAAAATTCTGCTTTTGAAGCTGTGTCTTATCAGGATGTGATGCATGTAAATAAACCTATTCATGACAGTGATGCTCATTAAAACGTCCCTCTGATGTCTGTGTTGGGTTTTCATTACATTAGAAATCACATTATCCAACCTGCCAGCAATTTGGAGGTTTTCAAGCGGTACACGCGTCCACAGAGAGCAGTAACTTGGCCATTAGGAGCCATGAGGAGAGCAGCTGAGTGACAGCGGCATCACTAATGCAGGACAAATCCCAGGAGGCCTCAAGCGACACTAATCACGGCAGATGAAAGCTCGCAGACTTTGCTCGTCATCTGCGGCCTGTGGCCATTAAACGTCTGCAGGGAGCCGTCACCGGGGCTCGAGATGCCCGAGGCGAGTCATCAGCACCAGAAAGTGGCAGGAAGTGTCAGTGGCCTCTCAGCAAACATTCCCCACACTTTCATCCGACACATGGAGCCTGCAGAGGGAGATCCTGTCAGCGTGTGTGTGTGTGTGTTTGGGTGGGTCTTGTAAAATGGAAAGACTGCGTAAGAGAGAGGAGGGGGGGATTTTAGATTTCTGCACCTGGGTGTGTATCCACCCTACAAAAAGAGGAGCTTTGAATTACTGCGTTACTGAGTCGAAGCATTTTGTGTGTTTGTGTGTGAGGGAGGAAAGTTTGGGAGTGTGTAAACATGTGTCTTGAACTCAGTGTGTTAGAGAGAACAAAGCGCTGGCTGTGCCCGAGTGTGTTGACACGCTATCTTAATAAAGTGTGACAAAGTCTGGCTGTGCAGAGAGAGAGAGAGAGAGTGTGTGTGTGTGTGTGTGAACTGACCACCCTGGAGTCCTTACAAATGAGATCATGAACCAGAGCTGCATCCGAATAGTCACAACATCCAGCTAATTAACACACACACACACACACACACAGAGCTACACAGATTGTTAATTAAACATGGAGTGACACAGTGACGTCCCTACAGAACCTCAGCTGCTGAGATTTGAATGAGTCAAACGGCCAAATGCGACACCTGACGTGAAGCAACGCCAAACAAGTGGCGTCCGACCGATACAGTTGTCCTCTCTTTCCGTGCAGCAGCCACGTTGTTTGAATTCAGGGGATCTGAGGTGCGGTCAGGCACAGTTGTTATCTTCGGGCTGGAGAGAGAGCGGCTCCTGGTCTGACGTCAATGGCGTCGGTATTACAGTAAGGACTCGTTATCCAGACAGTAATGCACCTACGTGAAAGACAACCCTCTGTTTCCTTCCACACGCAGATGGTCTGTTCCTTGTGCTCCTCTCCTGCTACCTGGCAAATCCACCCTCGGATTGGTTTATTGCCTCTCGCAGCCACAACACTTAGGAAGACGATTAAGTTACGAGCATTATGAGCATAGGACCTTTGAACAGGTACGTTTCCCTAACGTTACCCTAGAAACCTGCTCTACATGCTCTATCCCAACATGGCGTTGTCTTCTATCGCCAACAGGCCTTTGCGTGATAGAGGCTAAACTATGAAAACCGGCCGGGAGTCGAGCCTGTGATGCGCTGCGAAGGGCGAGCGTGTGCGAACAAATGTTTTCAAGAGGGACTGGATCTCTGTTTGTGTTGTCTTAAATTTTGGTCCGACACCTACTGAGATAAAAACTGACCTGGTCCAGTTGAGTTGACGTTAGAACAGGAGTTAGATAAACTTGAGCGGAGCCAAGTCTCTTCTCAGACTCCAAACTATTCATGTCCCAACCTGCACTCCTGGCCATTTTTTACTCATTTTGATAAAAACTCAAGAGGTGGTTTTCACGACTACACTGGCTCATCAGCTACAACTGTTTATAACGCATGAAATAAATCCCTTTGATGTAAGAGGTATGAGCAACAGAGGAGACATCTGAAGAAGAAGAAGAAGAGAGTCTCCTGGTTAAATGCTTTTAGAGTGAGTGCTCAGATGAGTCAACTATCGTTCATTGTGTGTGTGTGTGTGTGTATTACATGATGGGAACACCATCAGGGAGCATTAGCTATTACACATGAAGGTTGACTATAGGGAGAGATGCTCATTCTGAGCAAGGTTGATCTGTTTCTAACTTTCCTCCAGTCTCTGACTGTCCTGGATGGATGTTTGCCGTTTGTTCGCAGGTGTCTGTGCTTTCATCTCAAACTGAATTAGAAGATTTAACTTTTCACCGTGAGCTTGATCCACAGCTCCCACTTGGCAGTGACGTGGTCAAATGGAGATCTCACGTGAAAAGGAACCGCTTGTTTGGCTTCTCCGATTCTATCATCTCCCCTTCCCTCGACTTTTCCTCCCGTCTCCTCCTCCCCTACCCACCTCACTCCACCTCCTCCTCCACCACCTCCCCCTTCCTCCGCTTTGCCAACTCTCCACACAATGTGCCCATTGTTTCTGTAAACGCACCACAGAAAGCAGAGAAACAGGGCTGCTGCAGCCCAGGATATACACAATCTCTCTCTCGCTCTCTGTCTCTCACACACACACACACACAGGCGTTCATTCTCTAACCTTCTCTTTAACATCATGGATGAGTGAACGCGGACGACACACACACCCTCACGCTGGAACATACGCTCAAACAGTTGCAGCGCCGTGCGGGGCTCAGGACAAGGGCTGGATTGAGAGGCGGCGTTGAGTCATGTGTGACTGCCGCCATGACGGGCTGATTCACGGCTCATCGGTCAGCGATGACCCCGAAGCCCCCCACCCCCCGCCTCCTCCTTGGAACACTTAAGAACTTCCATCGCCGCCCGCGAAGCCACAATCAGAGTTTGTTGCTGCCGCAGAGGGGCGGCGCGGCTTCCAGATTACTGGAAGCCACGTTTCAATTCAACACAACAGCCATAAATTAAATATAAAATGAGGATGAAATAATTCCACGACTCACGAAAGCCCGGAGACACTCATCTGCAATCCAACTCATGGGTTATTACCTGCGGGGGAGCACACAACACACTCTTTCATTTTGCAAAATGTCCAACCAATAAGCTTCTTGAAGGTATTTCTGCTGTGATCTGTTCCACATGTTGCGCTCCAGCAGGTTTTCAGGCTAAACGGCAGGAAGGAGGAAAAATACGAGCATGAAGTTAATCCACGGAAAGCCCTCAGAAATGTTTAGTCGAGTGTAAGCTGCGTGACACACACACACACACACACACACGTATGAGTTCATGAATTCACACATGGACTTCGGAGGCGCTTGTGTAACTGGTGGCGGCCGAGTCATTTGGAAAAGGATCCTCTCGGATTGTTTGGTTGCTTTCTGAGAGACATGGGAGTGTTTACTTTGGTGCAATGACTAAGTTGTTCTCCACCAGGACTGGATCCAGATGAGCGGCCTCTGCCATACATGTCAGCGCTCCCTGCACTTTATTGTTGGGTGTGTTCAGTCATCCTCTCATGAAATCACACCATTGGAGACCGGACCGGTTACATCACCGCGGCTCAGATGCAGTGTGGAGTTGCGTCAGAGCGGCCTGCAGAGATCTCTTTCTGGGTCCGACTTTAAAAAGCCAGTGATTGCTCTGCACGGTCACTTGTGATTATCGCTGACGCTCGGCTCTGCGTGGGAACTCAAACGCTCGCATGTGTCGGGACAGGAGACAGACCGGGGCAAAATCAAATTCCTGAACGTGTACATGTCCGTTGCGTGTTGGAAACTTAATCTACACATCCACTCGCTCACTTTGAATCCTTCAGATCCGGAGCTTTAACCCGGTTGACGGGAAATTCACGTCCTAAAGCAGCTTAAAAGTTTGGAATGTAGCTTATATTCTTATGTTCCGACGACTTGAAACCATAGGATTTGAAATGAACCAGCGATCATGACGTTTGATTAAAGGTTGACAATCTCACATGCAGACACATTTAACTTTCTGGCGACCAGATTGGTGAAAAAAAATCAATAAAGCTTTTTTGTCCTGCACTTTGGAAGAGACAGAACTTACAAATAAATAATTTAAATTGATTAAATTCACTCTCTGGATAATAACCCATCATAACAGTCTAATGGTATTTCAGCTGCTTAATCAACAATTAAAAATTCAAAGCTCTGAGTACTTTGTTGGCAGCAGGTTGCTGCTTCGTGCGGCTTTGGAAAGTCTATCGCCTTTGTGCTTGTGGACAATTCTCTCCTACTCTTCCTGGCAGGTCCTTTCCGACTCCGTCAGACCGAGTGCTTGCTGAACCACCGTCCTCAGGTTCTCTGGAGTTCAAGCTCAGCCCCAAAACCACTCAGCTTTAGTTTGCTGCTGTGGTGAAAGGTGAAGGGATGAAGTTTGTGTCACCAGGGTTTGAAAACAGGTTTTCATTTCAATCTAAAATCCATATTTGCTGAAGCTTGACAGAAGTGTTGCTGTTTAATGAGAGAGGCGAAGGGCGTTGTCCTTATTGTGTGTTTCTCATGACTAATTTCAAACTCAAACCACAAACTTCATGAACGCACAAAAGCAGAATTAAAACTTGTAAAAACAAAAAGCCTGTGTTAAACTGTCAAAACTGTTTTCACTGTCAAAATAGAGTAACGCGGGTAAGTGTCTGTGATGTGTCACACACTGATAACCGCAGTGGCGGGTTCCTGTCACCTAGAAACTACCATCACCCTTAATTAAGAGGCCCTGATTAACCCAACCTGCATGTCTTTGGTTTGTCAACATGTCCCACAAAGGCCTCAAACCAGAGCTGCTGTGAGGCCACAGAGTCAAAACATGTAGCAGCTCGACAGAGCAGAGCAGGGACCTGGCGTGTGTGACTGTTAGAATCAGTCAACCAACAAGTCACTGGCAGGCGTGACTGCAGAACTTCATCATGAGTTATGTCACGGCCACCAATGAAATCATTCAGTAGGAAGCCTCACACAGTTTCGTGGCGAGCGGCCATGATGCGAGAAATCACTCCGTCCTGACGGTAGCAACGATTTCATCTCGTTTGTGACGTGAGGATCTTTTTTTGCATATGGCCGATTTTGTTCATCAGTCCAATCGGCCACCCAACGTCTCATTGACCCATTCATTCTTAAATTAATTAGTTCTGCTGGCACAGGCGTCAGCAGCAATTTAGGATCCAGATTCATTGCCAGTGACACATTGGAATGCAGACTGGAGGAGCCAGGGATTGAACCACCGACCTTCTGGTCAGTGCACGACCTTCTCTAACTCCTGAACCCCAGCCAACCAACGCCTTTACATCGATCGGAACAGGTTTTGGTGTGAAAGCTCTGGTGTTTGAAAACTAAGACGCTCACAAGCGCTTGATGACGATGTCGTTACCGACCTTGGAGTCGTTGCTATCAGCTGATATAAACGATTCCGGACAGATGACGTCGGTGATAACGATTCATCAGTTTAGTTCAGTTAAGTTGTCTTTAATACTCTCCCGGCTGGTTTAACTTTTGCTTGAATCATTTCCCACCGTGGCTCAGAGAGCGCGTCTCTGGTACCTGCTTGAATGTGGAAGCAATCTGGATGCTGGGAGGAAGAATGGGTGGAATGTGGGTTCTCAGACGAGGGGGAGGAGGAATCGTGCCTTCACTAATCACAACACAGATGTTTCAAGGACCCTCTCCTCTGACGGCTGTCAGAGCTCATGTAGGGAAACATAAAACAATAATCTCCATGGGAGACTTTAAGTCGTTGCTGTGGGAGTTCGGTTCGGTTTGATCTCGAGGGCCAGAAGTCAGACGCATCAACTTTTCTTATTTAATTTTCTCCCTGGTGGTGGTCCGGTCGCTTTTGGGGGAAATTTATCAAACAGAACTTGCTGCATCGGTTATCTGGTTACTGAGGAAACAAGTGATTCCTGTGATGCCACCGTTGTTGTGTCATTTCCATGGTAACGCAACTCGATTAGAAAGAAACAGGAGATTGACAAACGAAGAGGTTGAAACCGGCTCCACCCCTCTCTATTTTAGATTTCAATACATCAGCCCTGGAATTAAACGTATGACAGCAAAGTCAACAACCGAGGAATGTGTCTCGTTAATTAAAGCGTCTTTAAAGCCATCGATCTTGTCAGAAGTGTAAATGCTGCTCGCACTCACACTCAGGCATCAAAGGCCCCCCGGGGCTTGTGGCAGTGGGTGGTGGGTAAACGCTGTTCTCGCTCTGTTGTGAATACACAAATAAACACACACACACACACAAACATGCAGCTAAGTATGCATGACCTTAGAGGACAGCCCATTGACTAACATTCTGTTCCAGCACACTCGTTTTACACTTAAACACAACTGCTACTTGCCTAGTTTTAAATTATTAGCTTTAAGAACACAGGTCCTCATTATGTGAGTGTGTAAACAGATTTAGACCACACACACACACACACACACACACTCTTTACCTTTCCGACCTCAGATTAATTAGGGGAAAAGGTCAAAGATAGCCCGGGAGGAGCACATGGTTTTTCTTACACTTCACTGATGGCTCACAGGAAAAGGTCAACAAGGCTGCTAAAGTTAGCAATAAAAGAAATGGATCCAAACCGTCTCACGTGTGATCGGCTTCTGAAAGCCACAGACACACCGAACCACCCTCGCAGCACTCCGTCCATTAGCCTTTATTCCACCACACTATGAAAATCTGGATCTGACCGGGGTTGAATGAACAGTTTAAGAGTCTCCAGAGAGGTTAGAGAATCTCCTCTGTGGACTCAAATACTACGTTTCACAACAGCCTGGTCAGTTTTTTCGGACTCGGGCCAAATCGCCGGACGGCTCCTTCGAGCATCACGAGTCAGGCAAGAAAAAAAAAAAAGCAGAACTTTTAAGATGTGGTTCTTTGGGGAGACTCGTAATGCGAAGCCACAAGCGCCGACAGAGCTCTTGTGGCCTGTCCACTTCCTGAACTGCACAAGACTTTTTTTTCCTGATCCACAATGCACAGTTTCAGTTTGATTCACACTTTGCAGAGCTGCATTGGATTCCTGCACTTTTCCACAAGGGCCGATCCGAGGTGGAGATAATTATCTTCACATGCACACGTCAGGTGACGGAGGGAGGACAGCTACAAAGACATAATAGCTCTAATCACTCATAATGGATGGAAGCACCTGGCCTGACTTGGGCACGGAGGCTGCTGGATGTTGAAATATTCCTGACGATTAAAACTTATCTACTTGGAGGCACTTCAACCTGCAGTTAGCTCTCCCCCAGTGTCCCATCTTCATCACGGTTCATTGAGAAGTGAAGCTGCTGCTGAATTCAGTGCAGGACGGTGCTCTGGCTCCTGCTGGGAGCAAACATGCAGCATTAAGGCGTTTACTTTGGGAGGATGCCAGCATCCAATGAGCCAGGATGGGATTAAGAACCTTCAGTGTGTTCCTATGAGTGTCCTCGTGCGCCAGCAGATGCTTGAATGGCTGGATTTTTGGCGAATGCGGTGACGAAAACGCAAACAAGAAAACTCACATTCCCTGAGTTGCAGATCAGCGTGGAAAATCATGGCAGATGTCAAACTTTTACTCCCAGACTCAACGCCCCGCTTGTGTTTTTTTTCCGCTCACTCCCTTCCACAAATATTGTTCCAGCCCCAGAGTTTGATAAAGAGCCCAGGCTCTGGCGCAACACGTCCTCGGGCTCAACCTCTGCAGGCGCACGACGCAGCGTCTCCAGGCGGAATAACGGTGCGTCCAGGCATCTGGTAATGCCATCAAAGGCTTTATCTGAACCTCGGGCTTCCTCACTGCGTCTACGTGGCACACAGGTACACGAGGATGCCCGCACCGTGCGTGCGTAATCGTACGCGTAAAAGTGAGCCAAAGAAAATCCCCCCGTTCCCCCACTGGACCAAACAGGGACGGTTTCAAATCAGCTATAGGTTTGTAATCAGCAATACTTACATCGAATATTCCAGTGGGAGCTGTGGGTGGATCCGTGTCTGTCTCTGGGCTCAACTTTGATCCGTGGAGCCTGAAATCCCCCCAGCAACAGACGGTGCCTGCGCGGCTCTGGTGTCAAAGACGCAGCGGTTTCCTACAAGAATCCAAACCCAGAATGCAGCCAGGTGACCCTGTCATTTTAGATCCGCGCAGCGAAGCTCTGTCCTTCTCCGACTGTGTCCCTCCAGTTTGTGACGGCTGCTGTTTTTTTCTGTCTTTTCGCAAAGTTTCTCTCAAAATGTGCGTTTTTCTCCCGGCTGAAGACGCCCTGATGCTGCGCTCTGTGGCTCTGTGCGACTGCTCCACCAGCCCCCCTCTCCCTCCCACTCTCTCTCTCTCTCTCTCTCTCTCTCTCACTCTCTCACACACACACACACACACACACACACACACCTTTGTCTGCACTTGACGTCACTCTCTCTCTTTCTCTCACACAAAGTGACCAGATTTTTCACATTATTTTGAAAAGTTTCATGTCACTGCTCAGCGCTGTAAAGCAGCGGTCCAACCATGAAGCAGGTGAAAACCTATTTTCCCACCTGGAGTATGAACAGCAGATATACTATGAAGCTGTTAATGTTGCGTCCCTGGACTCGTTTCTTGTGTGTGTGTTCTCGGTTGAGATGTTCTTTCCCCCTCAGCGTCTAATTGAAAACACATTTTCTTTCAGCAACTTGTTAAGACAGAGACAGGAGGGGGAGGAGGGGGGAGAGAGGGGGTGGAGTGAGGCTGGGAGGGAAAAAAAAGTGGAGAGGGGACACTGAGGGACTCAAAGATATATTGTATTCTTTCCCAATTAACCTTCCACTTGCTGTGTCATCAGAGACGTCTCCTCCCGTCTGCTGGCGCTGGCGTCCACGAGGAGCTCGGACCTCGGCTCTCAGGTGCTGACAAAGTGTTCGGTACACAGGGACAGTCGTGTCTGCCAACTGCGGCACATCTGCGAGCACTTAGCGAGGTGTTTGTAGTGCCCTGACCACCGCGGCGGTGGCATGAAATGGGCTGTCAAAGCCAACATACATGGCAAACTATATTCTGTTGTACCATTTGTCTCGTTCGTTTAAATGTCCCATTCACACCGGAGCCTTTTTAGGAGGAGACACCCAGCAGGAGCAGGAGACAGCTAGCATGCGAAGAGTGTTGTTTACTGTGTACAACGCCCATGATTCCTTGGTGCTCAACTTGTTCCTTACCCTTCAAAATAAAAGGCCGGAAAACACATTAATTTCCTTTTCCATCCCCAAGTGTCACTGAAAGATGTCCTCGTTATGTCTGAGCCTTTTCCATCAGGAGACGATCTAATAAAGAGTCTCTGACACCTCACTGCAGCAGATGAGCTCGTCCTCTGACCATAAACCAGACAGTTGTCACGTCTGTCACCACAACATAATTACACAGTAAATACATAATAATTAAAGCTAATTTGTTGAGCCAGGGTTGTGAAACATCGTGTCTTAGGACGACAGGAGGCTGGAGCTGGAACCACAGAGGACCCAGCCACGGGGGAATCTGTTTGCTTTGAGTGATTCCTCCAAATACTTGCCCGACCGCGGAGCTGCATTTGTGCCCTTGTTGAGATAGAAGCTCTTCTTTTTCACATGAATCCAACAGACCAAATTTAAACTGTGGTGTCCCGCACTGGAAAGCAAACATCTGCCCGTCTGCCAAAGAGGAGAATCCCGGCGACTGTACGAGAGGCCAAACTCCCGGCCCAACATGGCTGCAGGCAGATGCTTGTTTTTATCATCGTTTATTTACTGGAGAAGGATTCTGTAGAAGCTCTCTGACCGCAGCCGAACTTTATTCAGTCGTGTCGTCCTGTCAAATTAGAAGGGGAAAAGGAGGCTGCTGACAGCTGGGTACTGATAAGAAGCATGTTCTTCTGCTTGGCGATGACACAGTGGTTTAATGTGTAGTAGCCCTGCTCGCTGATATACTGTACGGCTCAGAGTGCCGTCAGCCCGTTTCCTGCACAACGTTCTCGCTACCGTTTTGGCCCCGGAGGCAGTTTCATCCTATGGTTGTGTAAGGGTGGTGCCATAATGTGTGCTCTTCAGTTCTGGGTGGTTTTCTTCTTCCCCCATCTATCAAGAAAACCGTCGTATCACCACATGTTTCCTTGTCCCGGGGTTTTTTTTGGGAGAATTCCACAACAGCAGATTTTCAAGTGTCACACCCACGGACTCTGGAAACAGCAGAACTTTATCTCAAATTGTGAAAGATTCTGGCAGCCTGAACATTGTGTATCTGCCTGAGTCGTTTCTCAGTGGACGCATCAAATGATGTGCAGGAACAGAAGCAGATTTAGGAAATGAAAACACAAAGAAAAATTCTGTAGGTTAATCAGGATTCTGTCGTTGGGACAGATTGGGGAGATGAACTTTAGTATAACTTCTTCTTGGTTTCATCATATGCACCATGTGGTCGCCTCAACGGCGATCCTCTAATTTTCCTTTTAGCAGGATCATCGGGTCCAAATCACCAACCTGACGACGCTTTCATCATCTGTGCAATCTTGCAAATTTGCAGGTTTAGCATCAACCTGTTAGCATACCCAAATATTGAAGTATGCCACATGACGGCTCAGTGTTTGCAGATGATAGTTTGTTGTTTGAATATGCTCAGTTATGTGCTAACACTGACGCAACACAAGAAGCTCCCAGTGGTAGTTACTCTAGATCCCTGAGAGTCGACGCTGATGTCGGTGGCGAAAGCGTCAGACAATGAGAGAATTACATTATACAGAAAGAAAGAGTTTGGGGATTTGAACGAGGGGGGGCACAGGGGGGGCTTTCAAAGGAGAGTTCAATTTCAGTGGTGGAGCCAGAGAGTGAAAGAGGATGAGGGGTTAGGTTGGGTGAAACAGAGGAAATGGAAGAAGGAAAAAAAAAAAAGTGGAAGAGAGAAAAAAGGGAACATAAACAGCCCGGGGGCGGAGAAACCAGTGGCATCGCAGGGTAAACAGAACTATTAGGAAGGTGATGGAAGAGGTCATTATGAGATGCTGTTGATGGACATGCAGTGTGAATAATAATAATATAACAACAGCCGTAATTAGACCTTGGTCTTGATCAGCCAGACCGAACAAAAGAAAACATCAGTCAGGAACTTAACAAACAAAACAGTTATGCTATAAAAATTCAGATTAAGTTGAAATGGTTTAACTGGAAACCAAGATAGAAACTTCCCGCTTTTAACAGTAAAATAAATAAATTCCTTTTTACCATATTTAGCTTTGTGTCTCGCTGACCTGCCTCCCTCTCCTCTCTCCTGTGACTCAGAGATTTTATTGTCATGATTGATTACACAGACCAGTTGCACGTGAGGGCGGTCAGAGCGTGTTTGAGCAGCAAAAACCTATGAGACGGGGACGACAGATGAACCATGATGCACAGCGATGGCTGCTCTCTGTTGACGCCTGTGTCATAGCTTGGACTTCAAGACCGGAGACATTGGGTCCAACTTGGCAAAAAGGCTATGATGTCCTAAACCAACATGTTAATTAAGAAATTAGGTGAAAATTGAAAGTGTGTGTTTTCTAGATTGACCATCAGGGGTGTTTTCTATAGACTTATTTGTGAATTCTAATTTGAAGTTTTTTTCAATAAAGCAAATGAAATGTAATAATATGAGCTTTGTTTTCGTCCCTTTAAGGTCGACACGTCTCCACAACGAGTGTGAACAGATCAGGTCCCCACAACACACGCCAATCCTGAATCTGGGGCTCACACACACACACACACACACACACATCTGGGAACAGCTCATTTTATTTTTCATGCAGATTAAACTCACAAGATAAAAGTTGTTAATTAGGAGGGCATCGTCAGAGGCTGTGTTACTGTTGGACGCCGCCATCGGAGCTGCATCACATCATCACCTCATTACAGCTCCTGACGGCCGGGCTTATTTCTAATCTGCAGAAAAGACAACACCAGCAGATGAGCTAGTCTGCTTTTCTCCCACCAGAGGACAAATGAATCCAGTGAACACACACTTTCAAATAAATGCTGCCGTGCAACCAGGTCAGCAAACATTGAGTCACATATCACTGATAAAGAGGTAATCAGGCAAGAGACATAAATCCACACACACAAACTCTCTCTCTCTCTCAAACACACATGCACACACACACAGCTGTTTGTTATTGAGTCAGTGAGGTGAATGAGGTCAGACTGTCACTCAGAACACGTCCCCAGTAATGGAGAGGAATTTGAAATCTCTTCTTTGGATCCACATCGGCCCAAAGAGTGAAACTGGGGGTGAACAACCAAGTTCTATTCACGAGAATCTTCAAAGTTCACTAATTAAGTTCAAAGTTCAACAACAACAAAAATCCGGATGGGAGTTTTATTTCTTGGTGTCTTCCTGGAGCCACATAAGTCTTCTGCGGCTCACACTGTAGCTCACAGTCAGAGTTCTTATCTCAGCGCCCCTCTTCGGTAAATCGCTCCGCGGCAGAGTTCCTCTTTCCAAGCCGTCCCCTGAGCTACGATGCTAATCAAGCCATCACAGTTGGTGCATTTGTATTATTGCATACCTTTTAATTCAAAGCAGCCGTGGCGGGACGCTAACGTCGCCCCCGCCGGTGCTCCGCGGCATGGAAAAGCCATTACCACCGACAGAAAGGCCTTTTATTTGGAGAACTGAGCTCAGGTTCACATCAGGAACCAATTACCTTCAACTGCGTTCTGAAGAGAGCAGCTGCGCACCCCCACCCCCCGACAACCACATCTACCTTTTCTCCATCCATCCCCCCAACTACTGTCCACCTCCCTCTCTCCTTCACCTTCTCCCTCGCTGGCACCTCACTTTTAAACCAACTCTCCTTTTCCTTCCTGCCTCCCTCTCTGTCTATCGGCGTTCGCTCTTTTCTCCTCCACCCTTTTCCTGCCAATTTAGCTTATTTTCACATATTTTTCCTCCAAATATTCTCACCGTTCCTCAGTCCTCTTCGAACCTCTCCGTGCCCCACTGATCAGCACTTTCTACGTTCCACTTCTGTTTCTAATTCATGTCCTTGTGATTATCCCTTCATTCCCTGCAACTCTTGCTCCCTCTGTCTTCCATAAACGTTCCTATTTTTCTTTTCCTCTTCTGACATTTAAGGCAAAGATCCTTCTTTCTAAATTGAAAATCCATCCATCCAGTTTATAAATCCTATCATTGTGCTTAAGCTAGAGGGCATTGTAGATTTAAATGATAAAAAATAAATAAATTACAGCTACAAACAGTGATGGGAATCAGACGTTTGAAAAGTTCTGGTGTCACCGAATTAGTTGGCAAATTGATTAAAACTATGTTTGCACTTTAAATAACAGGTTTCATGTTAGAACATATAGAATCTGGAACCACAGGCTTCACATGTGGTCAGTCTCACACACACACACACACACTGAGCCGTGCCATGCCTGTGGTTTACGGCCTGTTGGTGTGGTACCATGTGAACACAGCACTCAGTGGCATGGCTGTGGTAAACCCTCACAGTCTCACCCTCTCTCTCTGTCTATTTCTCTTTCCCCTCTTCTCTCTGTCTGTTTTTTCATTTTTTTAACCCGACCACATTGTTATTCTTGCTCGTCTCTCTCTCCTTCTTTTCCCCACGCTGTCATCCCCCGTTTCCTGCATCCGGTGCAAACCTGCCGTCCGTTTTCATCTGCATTAACACGGGTTTGAGTTTAATTTTCAATCCATAAATGATGCTGAAGACACACACAATTACCTATTTTAAAACAGACACACATCTGCCTCATCATTAAGATATTTAAAATGTTTAAATCAGGGTTAATGCTGTGGATAATCTGAGTAAAATACGCAGTGTCAGATTATTATATGAGAAACACATGCACATCTCTCCCTTTACCACACACACACACAGGCGGGCATTCTTGGATAAAGAGCTATTTGTTTTAATGGCTGAAGGGAGGATGTCGAGCTACCACCCATCGTGGTGCAGTGCTGACGGCTGCGGTTCTCAGGCGTTGGGAGACGGCTCTCAGCCTCTAAAACTCCACGTCACAGACAATCAGCTCTGGAGAGCCGTGTGCTGGAGCCCCAGCAGCAGCTGGAGAGCCGTCAGTCTGCACGAGGCCCAGATAAGTTTATCCAAACATGATCCCGGGGTCAGGCTGTCCACAGTCATTTCAATATCAGAGGATTGAGACACATCTCCACAGCGGAGCTGCTGTTAGCTACAGAGGCTAACGGCCTGGACGGAGGAAATCTTCAGATTCTGCCGTATGTGATTTAAAAAACACCGACCGGGCGTCCAACGCAAACAGCTTCAGCTCAGCAAGTTATGGATTATTAGAGCAGATATTCATTTTTCAGTCAAAACACCTTTTGTGGTTGTTGGACGAGACGAAGGTAATGAAAGAATATTCCATCACAGATGCTTGTGTTATTCTGAGAAAACCAACAAAACCAAACTTTCTTACTCAAGACCACAAGAAGTGACCTTAAACAAACAGAAACCAATTCTCCAGGTTTTTATGTCGCATCTTTTCTTCATGTATTTTTGGGAGAGACTCCACCTCCATCGGCCTCCGGGGCAGCGCGGCTTGTTCCAAATACTTTTTGGAAAGCATAGATGTATATATTGGTTTCTATTTATGACAAGAATGGTCGCGAAAGAGAATCGAGTTTAAACATTGTTTCCTACACTTCCAGAAATACTGGGGTATGGCGTGAAGTCACTGAGGTTTGGTCGTAAAGCTTTTTAAGATGTCCGGATAATCTAGAGTCCAAACTTCATCTGGACTGGAACTGACAGCGTCCTTGCTACGAGCCGCCTGGAGCATTTCAGGAGAATAAACCCGGAGCATCAACTTTACAACTGTAGAAGTCGTCGGCAGTAGATTGACTTTGCTGAATATTCCTCCCGTTCCTCCAGTTTCTGCGCACTGTGTTTTAATTAGCTGCATGAGATGCACACATGTGGCTCATGGCGGCAGCTCCGTGTGTTCCAGCCACACAAGAAGCTCCAACTGTGACACGCGGGAGAATCACAACTTCACAGAAAAAAAAAAAAAAAAAAACTGAATTTGAATTCTCCCACCCAGGCGTCACGATGCGGCCGTTAACGCACACACGGGAAACTATTGGATTCGACTGCGGAGCTGCTGCATTCACAACAGGAGACAGAATCGAGTTACAAAAATAAATTCACTCAGGGCTTGGCTGGCGACACCCTGTTTACTCTACGGAGAATTCAACGAAAGGCCTTTTTCTCTCAACGCTTTATCTCCCTCCTCATTTGCTGCTCCACTTCCTCCCTTTGTACCTGCAGCGACATTCAGATGCTGATATTCTGCACAATCGTCATGGTGATCGACACTTCACTCTCACTTCTCTCTCTCTCTCTCTTGCTCGCCCTGTGTTGTGGCAGCGAACACACGTGCAGTATGATTAGTGTGATTTATAGGGAAGCTGCAGACTGTGGAGAGACTCTGGTTTCAGCTTTGAAGTCGCAGCAACCACAGGACCTCTGGCTAACACACACACACACACACACACACACACAGACTGAGGGCCTGCGGATTAAACACACACGTCTCAGTTCCTGTGCCAGAATCTCCAAAGAGGGAGTCAGCACTGGGGGAGAAATTTTGACAGAGAAAGAGAAAGATGGTGAAGAAGGGGAGAAAGGAGAAGATATGAAGAATGAGAGAAAATGGAGGGGGAGGGGAGGAAGGGAGGAGTGGGAGCAGAGAGGAAGTGGTCCCGACCCATAGAGGTAAAAGAAGCCCTTGTGTTTCAGCCGCCTTTATAAATCCAGACTCTTTCATTCCAACTTGACATTTGTTCCACGTTCCCATAGAGAACATGTCTGAGGACTTGAGTCAGACTCAGCAAAGTCCCAAAGAGACGATTAAGACGGATTCTCTTTGTCAGTTTCTTTAATATCCTGGAAATAAAAAGCTTGTGAAAATCAAACCAGGGAGTAGAACAGACCAATATCAGTTATTAACTCTAAATAATCGAATTAATAAATGATTGGAAAAAATGATCAATGAAAGAAATGAATAAAAAAACCTATTGTACAAGCGTGTGTGTGTGTGTGTGTGTGTGTGTGTGTGTCTCCATGAAGCGTGTTCTGTTCTGGTAGCCGAGGTTTGAGGGTAGCCTTAATAAATGGGTAGCAAGGGAGGGAGCATGTATATAACTTAGTGGCGTGACATTCTTTGGAGCATGTTGAGAATGTGGACACACATACACACACACACACACACACACAGGAGCTGCTGTGCGCTCACTTCAAAGTGGTGACATTTAGCACCAGACCTCAGCGAGGGGTCACCCACAGCAGATCACCCACCGTCAAAGCAGCGATGAGTGTGTCACTCACTCTTGGGCGAGTGTGTGTGAGACGGAGTCAGAGCGAGGACAGGGAATGAAAGAGAAAGAGAGAGAGACAGAGCGAGCATATGTCCTCATGTTTGTGTGTCGGGAGGTCAAACGAGTGTTCTCTCAATGGGTTTTCCAAAGCTGAGACCTCACCTGCTGCCGGAGCCCCTCACCCGCAGCCTCAGGATTCAAACGTCACAAGCGTCTGAATCTTCGGAACAACAAGGAATGAGCATCAAGACTAGAAAAGAGCTTTTGGAGGTCGAACCAAAATGGGACGATCTGGTCCAAGGGGGATTTCTTTATTTGCATCACCAGCTTCTCCTGCTCCGTCCATTGCTTCATTGGCAAGATGGCGTCATCATGGGAAAGGTGGCTCCACCCTTGTTGCTCGGGGCGTGGACGGACATTCGTTGGCGGCCTTAGAGTTCCACTGCTGTTCAACGAGTCTTCACTGAAATCAAAATGTCCAACTTTTCAGAAACAAGACGGCAGAGGAATGCTTCAGTTCTTATGCAACAAACACTGTGGACTCCTACATTGGAAATGAGTCATCTGGACTTGGCAAGTTCCCCATCGTGTTGCTCTGCTCTGATGTCAGGGCTTTTTAAGGCGAGGTTTTCCTGAAAAGAATTTAAGTTGCAGCCGAAAGGAGCCGAAAGCCGACGCCAAACATGGGCTCAAAAACTGACCCTGCTCTCGTTTCCACTGAAATTCACAAAGACTATTGTTGTGGAGTCGCTTCCAATCTGTCGGGTATCTTGTTCTGAACGTTTCAAATTAGAGTTTGCACGCACTGCCGAGTTTAGATCAGGAGAACGATCTCTGAGTCCCTGAGCAACTCTTGCTATCACAGAGGTTTGTTTGATTAGAAGCTCGGTGTTTGGGAAATGAGCATCTGGGCTGGATGTCCGTTTGACCCAAACAAAACCAGCAATAATAGATTCATGTATTTTCCATTTATTTACAGAGGACAGCCCCTGATTATGGCCGCATGCGAGCTTCTGCACGTGCATCCGTTTGTGAATGTTTGAATCTCGATGCCTGTCACATTTTGTTAATGGGCGGGGCAACGTGTATTTATAGTTCAGTCGCTGACACCAACATGCTGAGGACGTCGCAAAGGTATTTTAAAACCAGCCGATGTATGGCTCTTTCAGAAATTACCATTTGGACACGAAATCCAAATGAACTTTCATGGAAATACAACAGATGTCCAGAACATTGGTGCAGATTTTCTGAATTAGAGTGTGTGCAAGTCTGAAAGCAACTTTATGTTCGATACATTACTGCCTTTAGTCGAGATAATAAACTTTAGAATTATAGGTGTCCAGGGTGTGGGAGTCAAGGGGAATACAAAGGGAGCAGAGGTTGTAAAAATTGAGAAAAAGTGAATAAATGTGAAGATTAAGAACGAGAACTTGGAGGACGGAGCTCGTGCGTGTGCACGGACAAAAGCTGAGTCAAACTAAGAGATCCTATAAAAACACGCGGTTCTGCCAAAGTAAACACGGAGGACCTGATCTGGGAGGAAAAGAGAAGATGTGGCGAGTTTTTTTCTGCTCTTTGAAAACATTGACTCACTGCAACCACAGCATCTCACCGACAGCGATCCTCCAGCCTGAAGACGGATCCGTTTCATCCCGTTATCCTGTTCCTTCTCGGTCATGTTTGTTTAAACTGGAGTTTTATGTATGAACCACAACTTCTGGGATGATATTTAATTCATTTTACACTCGTTGGTTTAATTTAGGAAACAAACAAGGCCGCTGTCTCTGTAAGAGGAGCAATTGGAGAGTTGGCTGAGTCAGGAGATGAAATGGAAAAAGATATGGGAGTGCACAGTGTTTAGCTTTTTCCAGCTGTTTCACGGCCTGCTTTTCTCATTTGGAAATTAGAAAGTCCTTGTGCAGGTTTTTGTTTCACGTTAGGTACAGAAATTAAATTGAAAAGCTGAAGGGAATTCAAAGCATTGCTTTTAATCGTCTATCATCAAATTAACAAACTCACTTGTTTATTTTAAAGCCTTAAAAGAAACTTCACAAACCTTTTCTCCAAACTGTGCTAATCCTGAATCACAGAGGCAACACGACCTCAGGAATGTTAAAAGCCAGCTCCTGACGAGCTTTCCAGCTGATTTTCAACAAGATTATACGTCAGGTTAATTTTGGTTTACCAGTAAAACCTGAGCCCCACGGACAGATCTGAGCTGTTTGAGTGGTGAGTCGATATTGAGTGGATTGAAAAGTTCCCTTGAAGGAGGCCAGAATTAGGGAAAGGTGTAAATAATCTGAATCAGGGCTGAATTCCATTTAGCTGCTTCACTCTCATGGTGTTGATTCAGGGTCACATGATCAGCTCTTACGGGAACAAACGGATCATCAATGGGCAAAATAGTGAAAATCCCGTATGGTTTTGATGCAGAGGTACCGTCCTGGCAGCGAGGCCGTCATCTCTACCGGTTCAGTCTGAGGTCAGGAGGAAAACACGTCGTGTTCCCTTCTGTCAAACTCGTTTTCTCTCTCCCTGCTACGAGCTCCCTGCTCGCTTCTCCATATCTCAAGATCTCTGTCATGATATGTTTCTGCTGAGGGTTCTGGCGAAACGCTCTCTGTTTTATAGTCCACACATGGTCACCAGTTTGTGTTCAACAAGTCGTAAAAGGCCATGTCAGTGGTCCCTGTTCTCAGACGCAACTAAACACTTTAACTCCTTGGACGGAAACTCTGCTCGTCCACTTTGCGTCCTCGGGTGACATCATAGGTCGCAGAGATGCTTTGAGCTTCCTTTGCTTCACTTGCGTCCGTACGTTTGAGAAAACCTTCCTGTCAATCTGCTGGTCTGACTGAACTCTTCCCGAGGGCGTGCAGGTGTGTAACTTTGCGACTTCAATAAATCCAGACCAGGTTCTAAATTTAGAGGAACCAGCATCAAGAGAAAGTAACAACACCTCCCATGACTTCCTCACATTAAACTGAGAGTTCCACTTTAATTAAAACATTCATTTTGCCGTCTCTCTCTCTCTGTTTTCCAGGTTCTCATCGTTCTCTGTGGATTTATCGTAAGTGATGTGATTCATGGCCACAAATGTGAAAGTAAGACCCAACTTGTAATAAACCCATAACTCAGCCTTTTAAATCATCAACCATACGACATTAAAACAATATGACTTCACTCCTCCTGCTGCTGGGTAACAGGACACTGAGACATAATTAAACTGATGCAGTATCATGTGAGGGACGCACAGACGTGGAGACACCAGAGAGAGAGAGAGAGAGAGAGACAGAAGCATGAGGTCGGCCGCCGAGTGGAAAACCAGGGATTTGGAAACATGATTTCCTGTGGAAAGAGTGATGTCACGATGGCCTGTCTTACACACACACACACACACACACGGTAAATCACATCGCTCTTGCAGTTACTGTTAATGTCGTTAACACCGTCAATGTCGACTGATTTTCGCTGCAGCAGCCGTGGAACAAAGCTTTCAGACACACTTCATCAGAGACTCCTCTTCCTCATGAATGAACAGTGATTTATGGATTTGTGATGGAGTTTGTTAAAGTGGTGAATCCAGAGGGCTGATGGTTAATCAGCTACCGCGGCGACCAATTCACCTTCAAGTCAGGAAACAGGTTTTTGGAGGCGTGGCCGTGTTTCAAACTGCTTCATTCTGCTGACGGCTGTGGCTCTGATGCCGGCTCAGCTCTGTAACCCAGATGATTAATATACGAATAAAAACCCTGTGAGTCCATGAAAGAGGAAACCGGGTCAGAGCCACAGTCTGGGTTCTTTGTCGTCACTCAACCAGGTATCCTGCCTCCAGAGAAGTGGTGACACATTTCCATAAAAGCTCCACAGCTGTTTATGTCATGAAAACCAAGGAGGGATTTTAACTTCCCTGCCTCCGGTACCACCCTTTACATTGCAGTGAAATGGGTGTTTTTACTTTTTAAATGAAAAACACGGCACACTGGAGGGTTTTATTTCTGCTTCCCTACAAACTCATAGATTTGCTGCAGCTGCACACACTCAACCAATCACGAGTCAGCCTCAGCTGTCAATCAAACCACAGCTGGTGTTTAGAGGATGAGATATTTGGGTAACGATGGGTACTAGCTAAAGTTACTGCGTTGTCATGCTATAATATTTGTATTGTGATACCAAACATGGTGGCGATGGTGCCATTAGTTCCTGAGAGTAACCCGCCCCAAAAAACTTCACCTCAAACCCGCCCCCTTTCTGACAAATAGCTGTGATTGGTTTAATGGTTTTCAGGGTGGATGAAGATCAGATGAACGTCTGGAGCTGGAGTCATTAAATCTTATTCTTCTGGACTCTGAGAGGTTTTTGTCACCCAGTTTTTACTCCACAGCTCCTGACGTTGCAAAAACTTCACTCGTTCCGACGTGTCAAAACTTATTCTTGGAGAACGTTTGCTCAGAAAGAAAAACTTTTAACCGTTTTATGACCTTGTTAAAGCTTAAAGACACAAAGCCGCTCCCTCCGCGACAAGGTGAAATACAGCGTTTGGCTTTTCAGACGGCCCCCGGGCGGCACTTTATCGATATCCCATTTCGAGCTAAACGATTTCACATTTGACCTGATTCATTTGAAACGTCGGCGTCATAACTCCACATTTTTTACGACTGTTGTTTTGTGGGGTCTCTTTGCAAAACCCGCCAACATTTCACCCGCGCCACCGCACGAATATCTAAGAATCCCACGTTGTAAATTCAGACCTGATTCAGATGTGCCTTCAAAGAGGAAGACGGTGGTGAGTGTGTGATGTTAACATGTCCCCCCCCCCCCCCCTAGTAGTCTGGCTCTAGTTTTCCATCCCGCTCCGCTGGCTCAGGTACAACTTTCAGGTCATGACCGCCGCTCGTCCTCTTTTCTTTCCCGCTCTTTTGCCACCCTCCATTTTCTTTCTATCAGCGTATTTTTATTTCTCGTCTCCCTCCGTTTTTCCCCTCTCAGATCTCAAATTTCCCCTCCTGTGTTTTTATATTTCCCCTCCTTCTCTCTGCTCCACATCTTCTCCACGTGCATTGAATTCATCTTTTTTCCTGACACACACACGAGTGGAGACAGTGAACCGTGTGAGGTGAACACACGTCTGCCTCATTTAAAAACACACACTCGCTGCTCTATTGGTGTCTGTTTGTGAGAGTGTGTTATTATGTGTGTTTACGGCTTCCACGCTGACCTTATGTGCGCCTGTGACCGCTCGTGTTTGTGCACACCATGTGAAGGTGTGTGTGTGTGTGTGTGTGTGTGTGTGTGTTGCAGAGGGCACAGACAGCGATTGTTCTCTCTGGGTGTTAGCTTTCGGAGCAGGAAGTGCACGTTTGGGTCAGGGGGGGGATATAGGCACGCTCAGTCTGCCCACATCTGTTCAAATACCAGAGACCCCTCAAAGTCACACAGGAAACGTGCATGAGTGTGTGTGTGTGTGTGTGCAACAGAAGCCTCTCTTTGTGAGCAAAATTTATAAAAGTATTTGACCTTTCCCTGCATTTAACACGTTCCCACAATAAATAACAGAGGGGGCGTGTATCATGTACCTGCTGTAAAGGGCACAGAGGCCACATACACACAGAGGCAACTCTTTGTCTTTGTACAATAAATTAAAAATGAAATAAGCTGATGTCTGACGGCATCGGACTGTTTTAGAAACACGCATTTTTCAAACATTTCCTTCTCTCAGAAGTGGGGAGAATGCTTGGTGCACATGTCCCCGATCGAGTCTCAGTGGACAAAGGGAATCAGGAGGTGAGACGACAGAGAGCAGGTGTGATGAAGTCATTTAAAAGATCCAGAAAGAATCAACACAGAGGAGTCAAGGAGCACAAGAGTCTGCTTCTCAAGCTGCTGGAACACTGTGGAGAGAGGAGTGGGTTTAAATACTGCAGCACCTGACGAGGGTGATGAGGAGCAGGTGTGGACACGCACACACACACACACACACACACACACACCTGCAACAGCTCTGATCATCATGGCTGAAGAGTGGAGTCATTCATGAAAACTGACAAATTGCACCTTCAAGGCTGAAAGAAGCAAAGATGTGACGTGTTCATCCTCTTCGTGTGTTGTTATGTTCAGTTCCTGCTCGTTGGGCTCCTCAGGAAACCAAATCCAAGCTGATGCAGAACAATAAACACTCTGCGGACTGTTTCATGAGGTGTGATGCTGGCGTCAGATGGTGTTTGTTTCCTGTGCGCCTGCAGTGAGCTCAGCATCAATCCAGCCTTTGTGCACGAGCCTGAAAACAAAACTTTACCTGAAAACTGAAGAAAATCTTTAAAGGAAAACACTGGAACCCTTATATGCATGTGTTGGATCCATGTGTTGCTTGTTTTCAGCATCACACAAACACATGCACCACTTGGGCTTTTGTGACAACCATAAAGTTTACTTCTTCAAACACACCCTGCTGAATTAGTCGGTTAAAAGTGTCTGAGACGATGAGGAAATGAGTGGAAGGGTTGGGGGAGGAGGAGGGGGGGAGAAAGGAGAAGGATGATAGGAGGATGGAGGGGTGGAATGGGACGGAAATGTGGGCCTGGAGCGAAGAAGGAATAAAAAGAGACTGTAAATGTTCCCATGTGTTGCTGGCGTCTAAAATGAAAGAGTTGCATCTTACAGCAGGAGTGAGGGGATGAAAAGGCCAAGGAGAGGATGAGAGGGCTGAGGAGACAAGGAGAGAAGAGAAGAGGGAAAGATTTCAGTGCCAGACGGAGAAATGAGGTGGAGATCAGGACGGCAGCCGCTGATATTTTAAGAGCTGGTGAATAAACTCTCAGCCGATGCTGGAAAACAAAAGAGCAGCTCCACAAATAGAATTGAAACAAAAGCAGAGCGAGGCCCTAAAGTGGGTTCCTCTCCTCCTCCTCCGCCCCTGTGCTGCCACGTTCACAGGACAATCCGTCCATTCTTGGGAAAAAGAAAAGTGACAGGGAGACACCCAGCACCTGGGGAGACCAAGGTCATTGTTTCTCTCCAGGTCTCAGGAGAGCCGAGCTGTTTTTAGGACATTTACTGAAGAATAAGAAAAATGAGGAGGTGGTGAAGCTGAGGGACAGTTGGGGCTTGATGGAGGAGAAATGTTCCTGTGGTGCATGAATATGAGAATATGGTTATTTTTATTGCTTTGCTATAAAAAAAAATAAAGTTCTGAAAAACACAATGGGCAAGTGAAATTGTTTAAGAATCTTTCAGGAGGAAAGAAGAAGCAGCAGCTCTTGCTGTGAGCGCAGCTGTGACATCTAGTGGAGGTTTCCTGCTACTACAGTCTCTGCTGGCTGTTTATAACGTATAAGATGATGTCAGACTTTCTGGTAATTACCACATCTGTCCACTAGGTGCTGCTGTCACCCAGGGCTGCTGCTGTGACTGGCCCATGAATTTAAGTTTTCTGAACATGCAGCTGATCCTTAATCAATATTGTTCTGTGATCAGAGGAGAACGTTCACTCATAATCAATAATAATTTAAATAGGGTTAGGGTTACATTTGACACTAAAATATATGTTTAGAATGATTAGAATCAACATTTCTCTTGATTCAGCTGCTCAAAGTCTTTCATCACACATTTATACACAATGATTGTTTGCTCAAAGGTCAGGGCCCTGACCTAGACCCTGCCCTGGACTGAGGGGCCACATGAGTTTGAACCCCATCAGTGGGACGATAACAGGCACAGTGGATGTATACGTGTAGAATGGGCCTCCTCCCCCTCCTCCTTCTCCACCTCCTCCTCTTTTATGAATGAACGCTGGAGTCCCCGTGACCTGGTCAGCCAATGAGCAGCTCGCACCTGCAGCCGTGCGCAGCCCTGCAGCAACAAGAGGTCAGTGCGTAAACGTGGAGCAGCAGCGGCTCCAGACGGATCCTCCAGGCCTGCGTGCGCACTCACACCCCCAGCACTGACACGCACTGACACACTGACACGCGCAGCAGCAGCAGCAGCGGGGATCGGATCCACACTCCCGCATCGCGATGCAGCTGAAAAACGGCAACAGCGTGGCTCTGGAGAGGCGCATGGACCTGGCCTCGCTCTTCTGCATGATCGGCCGCCACGGACCCGCCGTGGCTCTGGTCGTGATCGCGATGGTGTCGGTGCTGGTGGGTTTCATCATCTACCGGAGCGTGAGGGGGAAGAAGCGGAGGAAGGCCACGGCCGCAGCCGGGGACGGGGACGGGGTCGGGGACGGGGACAGCCCCGGAGCGCAGAGGGACGCGTCCGGGCCGAGTTGGCCGGAACAGGAGCTGAGCCCCGGGGACCCACTCAGCTCCTCAACAGGTAAACAGAGCCAAAGACAGGTGTCATATATGATCCCAGATAATGTGTGTATCGCATATTAAAATACTGCCTGCGGAGCAATATCACAGACACACGATCCTGCGGTGTCCTGCTAGAACACCATAAATACACTACAATACCTGGTACTGCAAATACTGTGTAATACCCAGCCTGGTTACAGTGATACTGTGAGATAAATATAGATATACTACAGAGATGACCTCATTGACGTATTTAAAGGATCTCAGCCAGTCTCATGAAGTATTATGGGTATTAGCAGACACTGAATGTGATTTATTTTAGCTGTGACATAGTGCAGAACCTTAATCTGAATGTTTCCATATTCTTGTTCTTTAATTTTCTGACCCTGTTTGTCTCTCTGAAGATTTTATGAGCCAAACATTTGTCGAGCCGTAAAATAGGTTGGATTGTCATCAACAAATGAGCCGCTATAAATAAATCAGCTATGCATTTAATGAAGACAGATAAAACTGGCTCGAGTCAATCACAGTAAGTGCTCACGTACTAATGTACCTTAGAAACAATCCAGTGATATATTCTAGTCAACACATTTCATTGTTATGAGACGACAATAAAAAGGTTACGCTGACGTGTTACAGACCAGAATCCACATCAGGGGATTCAGACCCGATGATTGAAAGTAAATAATGATCAGGAGAAACTAGAGACTCAAAGTGAGCATTGATTGGTTGTTCCTCTGATTAGATCTTCTGCTGTTTTGTTATTTCACAAAAAGTTCAAAGGTCAACAGACAGCTTTAAAAAGGTTAACCTGTTAAACCGGTTGATGGTTTTAGCATAACAGGTTTGAACTCATGTGAAGATAAACACGCTAAATGGAAGTTCTTCTCCGACAGACGTGAGGGATGAAGTCTGGTCAGGAATGAAGGACGACGCTCGTCTAGTTCATCCTGAACTGAATCTCAGGCATCGTCGTTCTGCTGCTGTGGAACATCAACCTGAGAGCGACGTCCAGACACCGGACGAGGAGGCCACTCACAACTGGTCATGTGAGACGGGAGTGAGGGTGGAGACAGAAACAGAGGACAGAGGTGGAGAAGAGGTCCTTGAGGAGGTCCATGGAAACGAAGTGCTGACTCGTGATGAGCGACGTGAGGAGGATGAGAAGGTATTTAACAAAATAAAATGGTCTGAGGAATCGGAACATCCAAAGAAACAAAAACTCCCAGTTTCACTAAATGTCCAATGTCTCCTTTCAGGTGTTTGAAGCCGAGGATCGGGACGATGAGACTGAGACCAGAGACGAGGACATTTCCGTGTTGAACACCAGTCCAGAGGAGGAACATTTTCAGAGTGTCCTAAATGTTCAGGTCTGCTTCGGCCAGACCCCTCGTATGAGTGATGAAGACGACACACCCGAGACAAACGGAGTGGAGGACTGCATGGATGTCCCCTCCATTCATATCAAAGCTGTGTCCACGTGTAACGGCAAAGACGAAGAATTTGAAGAAAGGAATGACCATCCAGATATTACAGACGACAGTAATTATTCCAGTTATCACTTCTCTCTCAAGGAAGAGGAGGAAAATACGGGTGAGGAGGCTGAAGAAGAGTTTTGTCTCATTCCTCAACAAGATGAAATCTGTCCCTTGACCTGCGACCAGGAACCAGACCCGGATCATCGAGATAACGAGACAAACGAGGTGACGCCACAAGTTCCAGAGAGCGACTGGAGAAATGGTCAGCCTGGTGAGGGGACTGACGAAGACAATCAGGAGGACCTCGACACCCGACCTCCTCAGTCTGACCAGGAGCAACAGATCGAACCACAGAATGATCATCAAGAGAATGGAGTCGTCCACACCGTGACTGAAGAAGAGGAATCCAAAACCAGCGATGAAGCTGTCCTCTGTGGTGAAGGACATGGCGCTCCAGGCGTGGCGCTCGTCTGTTCCCGTGTGTCTGAGCCAGATCACGATGACCTGTCAGGTGTCGACACTGATGCAGAAGATCAAACCTCAGGCGTCGTGGATTCATTGGAATCGACGTCAGATCGTCAACAACCACAAAGTGAAGAGAGTAAAGAGCAAATCCTCAAACCTCTGGAGAAAGACATGGATTTGACTCCTTCTGGACCTGAAGTACCATCGCTCCAGGAAGAGCTCTGCAACTCTGAACTTCAAGTGTTGACCTGTGATGATCACGTGTCGCAAACAATTACAAACGGAGCCTTTGACGGATGTTGTGACGCCGCTGAACGAGATGAAGAAATGTCCGTGGGCCAAGACCAAACAGGAGACCACATGGAAGTGAACGATGCAGCTGTTTCCACGTCTGCGATTTGTGAGGACATGTCTCACCCTGACACCTTGGGTCTCTCCGAAGACCAGGAACGTCACCAAATGCAGAAAAGTGAGCTGAGGGACCAGGACGAGGGCAGCGTGTCGTCTCCTGGCGTGGACGCAGAGAGCGGGATCTCCAGCATGGCTGTCAGTCCTGATTTGCAAGATGTTGGTAACGAGTTTGGCGAGACGTCAGAAAACATGGCCGTTCCAGAACTGGACAGTGATCCTCAGACAGAAGAAAGAACAGAGACCGAAAACGCCAAGAACGACTCGTTCGCAGACAACGAGGACGTGTTTGGTCACGAGATTGAGGACAGCTACCACAGAGCGCTGGAGCAGGCTATGCCTCAGATCGCAGCAGCTTCAGTGAACACAACCACAGAGCTGAGCGGTCAGAGCGACGTGAAGGTCAGAGAGGTGGAGGTGAAGGAGAAGAAGGAAGCTGCAAAGAAAATAGAAACAGAGGCAGAGACGGAGAAAGAAGACGACTATGAGAAGACGGAAATCAGTATCATGGAAGCGACGATGGACAATAACGAATGGATCACGGACAGTAACTACCAGGTCCTTCCCTGGTTGAACGTCCCATCCTTCTCCCAGGACCCTGGACACACGTCCCAGCCCCCTGCGGACGACCACGGCTCCTCTCTCGCCGATGACTCGCGTGCGGATGCGGATCCCGTACCTGCTGTCGACGAAAACACGGAAAACAACAAAAAGGTGGTGGCCGTCCAGCCCATGCCCCAGAACGTTAACGTGACGTTCCGCATCCATTATCTCACCAGCTCGCCGTACCAGACGGTGGCTGTCACGGGAGACCAGCAGGAGCTGGGGAACTGGAAGGAATTCATCCCACTGGAGAGGGCCAAGGACGGGCACTGGGCCACGGTGGTCAGCCTCCCCGCGGAGAGCCATGTGGAGTGGAAGTTTGTGCTGGTGGAGAAGGGGGAGGTGTGTCGATGGGAGGAGTGTGGAAACCGCCTTCTGGACACGGGCTACGGAGACGAGCTGACTGTGCACAAGTGGTGGGGGTTGTTGTAGGACATGACACACAAACTGGACCAGATAAAAACCCCAATGACGACATGTTGGATCAGAGACTCCAACGTGATGGAAGCTGAACTCATTAAAGATGTCTACAGGTCGATGTTAAAGCTACAGTTGCTGAATATTAACAACGATTTTTACACTTTTACAAAGACGTCTATCTCCTCACCCTCTCAATGTGAATCTATTCAGCTTCGTTTTATAACATCAACACCTTCAGCTTTCACTTCTCAATAGTATCTAATTGAACCACGTTTAACCTGCCCTCTAACGGCCGATGAATATTTTTAACTCTCGCCTTCTTCGTTTCTGTGACAATATTTTTGGATGAAATGAACCGCACCTCTTTCAAAGTGTGTGATTTAATGCAAATGTCCTTTTTATTACATAAATATATGATACTGTGCATATGCTGCTTGAATACCCTCCAATGATCGAAGATAATTAACGCACATAGTTCACTTTTGACTCGAGCAATAATCAAAGCAATAACTGCTCCGTGTTCTGTTTGGCTGCTGTTACTATTATCAGGTTAACCACTGAACTGTGATATGGTTTTGATGCTGCTTTGATCTTGTGTGCATGACAGATGGTCATCGTTCTATTAACGTGCCTTTTAAACAGGATTTGTTTCTGTTTCGTGTCCGACCCCCGTTCCCCTGTTTTTTTCTTCCATGTTACTTATCGATGTAAGACTCTCTATCGCAGATCACATTATCTTAATATGCAATATTCTGAATGTGATGGCGTTTTAAATAAAGGAATAAACTGACGTTGCTCTGATGTGTTTCTGATGCGAGATAATTAACTTATAAATATTTCCTTTTTTATTCTATTGTCATTTAGTAATATAAGACAAAATCACACCGGCCAGGAGCTGGTCTGAGTCCCTCCGGCTCGAATCTCGGAGAACACGCTCACACGTGCACAGGTGCTGATGCATCCTAGGAGGAAAGAGGGAACGGAGAAGTTCAGCTCAGAAATGGAGGTGCTGAAATAAAAAAACAATTAGGAAATTAAAGAAAATCACAGCAGCTCAGTGGTCGACATTCAAATGTGAAGTCTCCTCTGCTGAGCTGCCGCCATGTTGTGTCACATGTAAAGGTATATGTCCGACATGTGACCCCTGCTCCACTAATAGAGCAGCCTCCTCTTGACTATGAAGCCCCAAACCTTTGCAGCTTCAACCTCTCGTGCACCTGAAAGACAAACACTTGTTTGACCCACTTCAATATCGGGTCAATAAACCTCGGTCCCATCTCAAGGTCACGCGACCGCCGCCGTCTTTTTCTTTCAAAACTTTTGCCCATTTGCCCCAGAGCAGCGCTCCAAATCCAACAAAGCACCGTGTTTACTGAGGGCACACTAACTGGGCTCGGCGTGTTGGTCGTGTGCACGCTGTGTGGCTGTGGCCACCTCACTGTGATGTGTGTGTGTGTGTGCTCGCTCTTTAAGGTTGAAGGTAATCCTTAATTTAGACACACGGCTCACCACTGACACCACTCAGTCTGCTCATGAATCACACACACACACACAATGTGTCAAACGCCTAAACAGTTGAGCCACAGTTTGATCTGCGATAAGGCCGAGGTCTTAACGCTGAGTCAGACGAGATCAGTGGAACCAACACGCTCTCCACATTCACAGTTCAAACTGAACAAAGTCCTCCTGTCGACACCCTCTAACTGTGACACGGCCGACACGTGACAGCCGATCAGCGGCGTTTATTTTCTGTCCATATTGATTCTTGGAGCTGAGTCAGAGCTCTGCTCCTCTCTCTGTTGCAAACACTGCAGCAGACAAGGGAAAGTTGAACAGAAGACAAAAGACTGTGGCGGCAAAGAAACAAAATGAATGAACACAAACAGAGAACAGAGCCAAACACAAGCAGCAGAACTTCATGAAACCAAACCAGTTCCACCGCTCCCCCAGCCTCCTTTAAACCCCCTCCACCTAATCACACTCATCACGAGCACCTGGGAGGAAGGAGACGCACAGAGAGGAGGTGACGAGCACAAGGAGAGATTCCAAGGCCATTGGTTGAGACACTGACACACACACACACACACACACACTGACACAGACGGAGCTGGAGCAGCGAGTGTGAGATTCTCTGCAGCTTCAGTCTCCTCTTACAGGAGCAGACACGTCCCAGCTTCTTGCTTTCCACTTGAACTTTGACCCAGGAGGATTTTATGATGACATCACCACGTATATTACAGTGTTCACGTATCTGTACTTCAAGGTGTTTTTACTTCTGTCCTTTCTGTGTCTTAACAGTCAGGATTCGTCTTTTTGGAACCAGATATTTTTCATTAAGTAAATGTGTCTTTTACGATGCTCCGTTATTTCCCCTTGCTGTAAACCTGAGTAGAAAAATAATGAACCGTGTTAAAACGTGCTGCTCTGTGGCTTTGAAGGGGTCATACAACATATCAGCTCTGTCATGCTTGTGTTTGGGGTGTGTCACACAGGCTATTTATAACATGTCAGGCCTCAAACTGCCCCGCACGGCGGGATCAGGCCGTGACCTTCACCGAGGACTGACGGGTCTGCTGACTGTGCAGCCCGGACCTGAGGGGCGGAGCCACGGGGGTTAAACTGGAGGAGGAGGAGGCCGTGACATCACATTTACTGTGGTTGACCTGAGTGGTCGGGACGTCGATCGATTTGTGGAGGAAAGAAATAAAATTCAACAGGATCCAATTCTTCACCTTCATGCCAACTGTTTCTGCACAAACCCATCACCCCCCCACCCCCGAACGCTTCTCTGGAGCCACGCCACACAGGGACAGCCCACCACCTGTGATGTCATCGCCCACAGTCCCTGAGGACACTGCGGCTGTGTGTGTGTGTGTGTGTGAGGCAGGCAGGGCAGCAGAGAGATGGTGCACGCTGCTGTTGCTGCTGCACTCTGATCTGCAGGAGCATCCGAAACGAGCTCAGCTCGTTAAATATTTACAGCAATCTCAGGTATTTCTGTCCCTCGCCACCTCACAGCGTGTGCAGGGTTTTAAAACACAAACACTGATGATGATACGCTGCGCCCCCCACGCGTCCTGGCATGGACGCTAACGTTTGTGCTCCGGCTCATTTTATTACGGTCCTGTGAATAAAAATGAGACCCATTATATTTAAATCTGAATTTATAGCAGGCAACACACGTATTTGTCATGACTTTCAATGTGTCATGGTTCTTTTTTATCCTCATAAAATAAAGGTCACAGTGGGAACCTTCTCTTTTATATCACTGTAACTCAGAGACAACACTGACCCCTGGCTGCACCATGAAAACATTTTGATTACAGTTTTATCTCCGTGTGATTTAAAACAAACACCTGTCACTAATAAACAATGTTTAATGTAAATAATCATGTAAACAACACTGTGGAAAATATGTTCGTCATCAGAAATCACTTCCTCAACATGACCCCCCTGAAGTTTGGACGATTCACTGGAGGAAAATTTAAAATATCTCTTTTAAAAGGCACAAAATTCTTCGCACGGCACTGGACACGTCTCCGGCAGTCACCATTAAACTGATGGACCAAAGTTATTTGGTTTGACCTGGTAAGAACCCAGGCGGTGAGCTTCACCTCCCCTCTAGCGGCCCTGGGCCTCCTCCTGCTCCTCTGCGATGGTGCGGTAGTGCTGAGGCTGATTCTGGGCCAGAGGAGAGTCTCTTGTGGTGAACAGGACCTGCCGACCCCTCGGGGGCCTTTTCAGCAGGAACCCCCGGGACGTCATCAGGTCCCCGAAGCCCTGGGAGTGGGAGAAGGCGTAGCCCGAGCGCCGGCTGATGGTCCTGCGTTTGCGGCGAGGCACAGGGGCTGGCAATGCCTCCCTCCTCACCTTATACCTCACCTGGAGGGGGGGGCGGGGTCAGAGATATAAAACGTAAAACGGAAATCCCGGCGTAATAAGGAAATGATGAGAGGAAGCAAAGGTTCAACACCTCACCTTGTCATTGATGGTGGGCCGGAGCTGGATGAGGAGGAAGCGGACCGCCACCACGGGCAGAATACAGAGCAGCGTGGACAGGAATATGGTCAGCCACACGTTGGGCTGGTTCAGAGAGTTTCGTGCCGTACCTGGAGGAAGACATCCGAGCATCAGTGACTGCGTACGAGGAGGAGGAGGAGGAGTAGTGGGCGTGGGCTCCACTCACCGACGAAGGGGAAGATGGAGGTGAAGATGAAGAACATGCCGTTGCTGTACATGGTGAACGTGATGGCGAAGTAGGCGGCGAGGCTGCCCCACACGAAGAACTGGTTCACCGCCGTCCAGTAATAAGTGTCCAGGCACAGCTGAAACCGGTTTCACAGCATTGACGGAACCGGCGGACGGAAAAACGAAACAAACTTCACAAACCCCCGCGCCGCTCCCCTCACCTGCAGGTTCACCACAATGAGCAGGGACGTCTGCGCCAGCAGAGCGAACGACTGGTAGTCGGCGATGTCTTTGCCGTCGTCCCGGACTGTGTCGTACATGGCCGCCCACGGGATGAAGAAGAGGACGAGGGAGCTGTAGCAGCTGTGCAACAGGCAGCGCACGAAGGCTTTCTTGTTGAAGTAGAGGTTGAGCTGGCCCGGAGAGTAGAGCTGAGGATACTGGAAACTCCAGCGGTCGTTGACGTCCTGTGGGGGACACGGAGGACAGGGACGCCCCCGCTGTCTGAATCAGGTCATAGGACCAGATATTAAAGGAACGCGGACATCGCTCTCACCTGGTCGAAGAGGCTCAAACCGAGGATGGGGAGGGCCGTGTACACCAGGTTGTACAAAGTGATGAACAGCTCGTCGTACACGGTCTGTGCACAAGCACGAAGACGCCATGACAAACCTCTGACGCGGTCTGAATTACACGGGACTCTTGCCCTCACTCACCTGAGCAGAGAAGCCACAGAAGAAGGCGTACCAGAAGTGCACGAAGGTGAAGATGAAGTTCTTGTAAAAGAAATACTGCAGGAACTTGCACATGCGCAGGTACGACCAGCGGCCGTGCACCAGCAGGAGCCGCTGAAGGTAGCGGAACTGGGCGAAGGAGAAGTCGCTGGAGAGGACGGCCTGCATGCCCTCCTGTCCACTGATGCCCACGCCGATATGAGCAGCTGGAGGACAGACAGGGGGGGGGGGGGGGGGGGGGGGGGGGGGGGGGGGGGGGGGGGTGAGGCAGTCGCTGTTGCACTCTGGGATACGTTGATGCGACCGCCGCTCCGCTCACCTTTGATCATGCTGACGTCGTTGGCCCCGTCCCCGATGGCCAGGGTGACGACCTGCTTGTATTTCTTGACCAGCTGCACCACCTGGGCCTTCTGCAGAGGGGTGACCCGGCAGCAAATCACCGTCTGGCACATGCACGCCGTCCTCAGCAGCTCCAGCTGCAGACTCTTGTCCAGCGCGAAGGCCTGAGGGTGGCGTGGGACAAGGAGATGTCTTCCGGATAGAACACGCTTCTTGTCGATCAGCAGCTACTGGAGAGAGTCCGAGGACGAATAAAAGCACCGTACCAGACTGTGTCCGTTGATAACGAGGCCGTAGTCTCCGTCCACCTTCTCATCCTGCACCGTCTCAGTCTTGTGGCACCAGAAGAGGCCGGATCGACCCCGGACCACACTCGGCTCCTCGGCTGCCTGAGGACACATTTTCCTCCTCGCTCGCCTGAACAAGTTTGTGCGTCATTTATTACGAAATAAAAGTGAAAACATTGGTCTGAGTCTGTCTGACTTACCGCAGCTCCTCTTTGACTCCTTCAGGTGTGTTCGCTGCCACGATGAAAATCTCCTTCATCTCCTCCCTTAGCATGTTGCAGGAGTAGCCGATGTTCTCTGCCGTCTCTGTTTCCAAACAGCGTGACTGTTTTAACGCCACCTCTCCGTCAGCTCATTCGCGAAGCGGATTGTTTTCATCGCACCGACCTTGCTTGTCTCCGGTCAGCACCCAGATCTTGATGTCAGCTTTCGTCAGCTGCTCGATGGTCTGTGGAACCCCGTCCTGCAGCCTGTCCTCCACCGCCGTCGCTCCCAGCAGCTGAAACCCACGGATTGAAAAATGGAATCTGAAAATCACGACATAACTTCAAACCGATCTCACCAGCGACAAAAACTGACCAGAAGGTCTCTCTCCATCTCCTCATAAAGTTCATCGAGCCGCTCCTCCCGTCCCTCCATGGCGGTGCTGGCCTCATGGTGGCGTGCGCTCCAGTCTTCCATGTAGCGCTCGTCCACTTCCTTGTAGGCCAGAGCCAGCGTGCGGAGGCCTTCGCCCGCGTACTCCTGCACGAGCAGAGCAGTTTGAAACCCCGACATCTTACCGGACGGGATTTGACCACGTGACTCACGTTCAGGTGGTCGTTGGTGACTTTCACCAGTTGGCTGCAAGACGGGTGGAGTCTTTCAAAGATGATGGTGTCCGCTCCTTTGCAGAACAAAGTCAACTTTCCCTCGGGGCTTCGCACTGCGAGGCAGAGCGAGGTCACGTTAAAAGTTCCTGACGGTCGTCAAATCATCGGAAACATCTCGACATCACTTCCTCTCACCTATGACCGACATCCTCTTGCGCACGTTATTGAAGTCGAGGACGGCCAGAAGCTCGTAGACGACTTTTCTGCCCATCTCGAAGACCGTGATGGATTCCGGCGTACGCGAGCGGAACACGAAGCCAAAGTTCCTCGCCGCCGTCACCAGAGCGCCCTCGTCGGGAGACTGCGCCTGGTAGAAGAGCTCGCCTGCTCGGAGCAACAGAGGACATGTCTGACGGCTGGTGCGGCAACCACAGATGTGAAAGGCTGTTTGCCTTTGTCCATGGGAGGACGCTCACCCTCTGTCTTCTCCTCGGGCATGACGGTGTGGCACAAAGACAGCAGGCGGAAGAAGGCCTGCGTCTCAGGGTGTCCCTTGTCCACCATCTCCAGCAGACTGCGGTCGTGGAAGACGAACTTGGGATCCGCCAGATATTTGCCGCTGAAGTCCACCTTCTCCGTTTTCTGCAGAAAAGAAACGGACGGGGACACGTTTGAGGGACACAAATATAAACCAACCACAATCGTGACGCCCCCCTCACCTCTGTGATTTCCTCCCTCCGTCCGGCAAAGTCGAAAACATCCCCTGGAAGACACAGACACACGATGTGAGCTCCGTCACGCGGCCTCACGGACGCAGAGCAGCTCACCGTAACAGCGCCCGTTGATGGAGCACTTGTTGAAGGTCATGATGTTCTGCGTCAGCGTCCCCGTCTTATCGCTGAAGATGTACTTGATCTGGCCGAGCTCCTCGTTGAGCGTGGTGGTCCTGGCCTGGGCGGGGGTGTCGCTCTTGGGGTAGTACATCTTCCTGTCCCAGTCGATGTAGAAGCTGTTCCCCAGGCGGATGATCTCCACGCTGAAGCACGCGGCGGCGAACGTGTCAAAATGGGACGCGAGACAGAAGAAGAGCCCACTCACCTGGTTTCCGTTCCTCACCTGACGTAGAGCGAGATGGGCACCACCGTGTTGAGGACGATGACGTAGGACCAGAAGGACAGGAAGGAGGAGAGGGCGGCGTCAATGCCTGCTTCCCGTGGGAGGAAGGGCGTGAACTTGAAGCCCTCACGCGCCTCCCAGATGGCGTTTCCCACCGCCATGACGGTGCACATGGACGCCAGGAAACCAAAGATCTGATGGAGTTAAAAGACGGATCTGTCATTGAGACATTTTCCACTGAAGGAACTATTGCACGTGTGTGTGTGTGTGTGTGTGTTGAACTCACGGACAGCACCAGGATATTCATCAGGTGGTCGATGCTCGTGCGCTTGAACGTCGACTTCCCACTGTTCTGCATCAGCTTGGTGTCCCGACCTGGAAAGATTCAGGTCAGTGTCTCTGAGAGCGAGACAGCCCCTATAGCGTCCCCGTCTGTCCTTCTGAAATGTTGTCTCTGGAGGGACATTATTTTTGAATTGTTCCCTTCATGCATCAGTCGTTAAATTACGGGTTAAAGTCCGTGTTGGTGGATCAAAGCTCATAAAAGGGTCATTAACAGCCGTGTGTGATCTGGTCTGTTTGTTTCATCTGTTACTTGTGTATTCAACTGTATTAACTGATCATATTTTTATCACTTCCTCAGCTCACCTCCAAAGATGACGAGGCCGAAGCACCACTCGGTGTTCCTCAGGGTGCAGCCGCGCAGCAGCACCTTGTCGTTGTCCAGGGAGTACGACTGTCCACCCAGAGTCATGGCGCCTTTGAATTTGTCCAGGCGGTTATTGGGAGGCTCGCAGCGCACTTCACCTGAGGGCCAGAGGTCAGGGATCAGGGGTCAGCGTCAGGGAAACAAAGTAAAGGTTATGGTTAAGACAGAAGATGATACAGATAAAAAATATTGTAAAATAAACTTATGAATCCACATTTATATGTAATGATTTGTCTCTCACCATTGAAGGCGGCCAGTGCGTCCACGCTGTCCCCCAGCTCTCCAGTTACCGTCAGAGCCTGTTTCACCTTCAGATTGGTCTCACTGTGAGGGGACAGGGGGACACCATGAGGACATGGGCACACTCATGGAGACAATCTGAGACACTCACCCGTCTAACTCGGCTGTTTCCACATAGACCAGGTTGAGAGGCTCGCTGCTGGACAGCAGCAGGAGGTCGGCCTGGGGACGGGATCACAGCAACGTTTTATAGCTCGGACGGTTTTATAGCTCGGACGGCACCTTCACTCTGCCCTCTCTGCACTCACAGTAACAAACTGGTTGTTCTCCAGTTTGATGATGTCTCCCACCTGGACGTTCATCCATTTCTCACTTCTCAGTCTGGAGAGACAAACCGTCAAGTCAACTGTTCATCAGAAATTCACCAGCAGAGAAAAGCGGGTCTGCGTCCTCACTCACTCTCCATCGATGAGGACGTCCACTCGCCGGTTGTTCACCTGATTGTCGCTTTTGTGTCTGTTCTGCTCGGACGACACAACAGGAGACATTTTGTTTTTATACGTGTGGCTATAGTTTCATATTTACCGCCATGTCCTCAGGTTGGATTTCACTTTTCTATTTTTTCCCCCTCAAAACGCTCGAGGTAAATTCAGCTCACTATGTCGTCGCTGGCGTCCTTGACGGCCGTTATGGACAGCACCAGAATCAGAGGGACGGCGGTGGTGAACCAGGAGAGGGAGGAGATTTGTGGGATGAGCTGTGAAGAAGAGACACGTGAAATTATGTTGAAGGACAATCCGCAGATTCACTTTTTAGACGTTCTTCGACTGAAAGTGTGAAGCCTCGGGACGCCACGGGCTCCACAGCCCCAGACAAGAGGACAAATCTAAATGTCCACCTGAAGTATGAGCAGGAACAGGAAGTAGGTGTTGGCGAGTCTGCTGAACTGCTCGAAGAGGTTGAGCGGCAGGAAGGTGAAGATGTTGTATTTGGAGGTGGTGATGGCGTTGTTCTGGAACGAGACGGACGCCGGTCAATCGCCGAGCACACGACACGCGTTTTGAGTCTGGCTCCTGCACTTACGGCATAGCGGTACGAGAGGTTGAAGGGTCTGTCGTTGGCCCGCAGGTGTCTCTCCTCCTCTGTGGAGGACAAGATTCAGAGAGGACAGGTGAAGGTCAGTTTCTGGGACGTTCAGTGGAGATTCACGCGAGGAGTCGGACCTCACCTTGATCTGCCTGTTTGCCACACAGCTGGAACAAATACGACACGATGGAGCCCATCTTCAGCTCAGGTCGTCCATGTCCCACCCCTGAGGGACGAATGGACAAAGAGTCAAATAGTGAATAAGTGAAAGAGGAACCTGACAGACCTAAGGCGGTGGTGATTAATATATTTACAGAAGCGGATTTATCCTTTGTTTAGCTTCACACTATATGTGATGTTTGTTACCAAGCTTTGTATATTCTACAAATACTGCAATACAGAGTTGTGGATGGTATCTGTCAGATAAAGGGATGAAACAATGAGTTCAACCAGAGGACGGAAGAAGAGAGGAGCTGTAAAAACACTCCCTTCACAACCCTTTGTACCTGAGTAAAGTTTACGGTGGATTATCTCTAACGACAAAGATCAAAATCACTGAGATGATAAGAGAATAAATCGCCTGATGAAAGAGCAGAAGCAGAAAAACGGCTGAAAATGAAGATTTCACAGTTTTTCTGTTGAGCAGACGCACGTCAGAGGGAAACACAATAAACACAAAATGAAACCAGAACTCAAATGAATGAATTAATATTTCCCCTGTGAAAAGAGTCCAATACAAAGGAACCCTGACTCCCTGCACAGATCAGGAAGCAGGAAGCTCCACACTTCACTGTTATTGTCGATCGATCTGAAGCAGCAGGCCTCGATATTCCACAGTTACGTTAGTTACATCAACTTTCTAATTTTCTATTTGTCCAGTAAAGGAACTGACCTCCAAAATGTCATCAAAGTCCAAAAAGAAGATGAAGGTAAGACGGTAAGGCACGTACCTCAAACAAAAATGAGATTTCTCGAGTCCCTCTCGCAGATGAAGGCCCGGAGAACGGCACCAGATCCAGTCTACCCTTCGCTTCACTTCGCTTCCGATATGGCTCAAGAGAATCCAGGCCCAGGATGGGGGGGGTTCCACTGGGAGGCCTCCGCCTGAATGACAGACGCCCCGGATGGCGGACGGGTGCAGCGGTGCAGTGTTGAGAGAGGCGCTCACACGGCAGAGGTTTCAGGTTCGTGCAGGAAGAGCTGGGATCCCCCCGGCAGCCGCGAGCGCCGAGCTTGAACAAACAGTGCAGCGATCTTTGGACCTGGAGACGGAGCAGGAGTGGAGGGGCAGTAAAACAGGTAACAGGTAAATAAATGGCTGCCACCAATCAGAAAGCACCGAGGTATGGTACACACCTATTTTTAATGACCAGCCACTATTAGTCGAAACCTGTAAAAACTTGAACCCATGGAAAAAAACACAGGTACATACAGTTGTAGATACTTCAAATACTTTATACAAAATTCATAAATCAAGTGTTTACATGATGACAGGAACATTTCAAAGCAGTGACGGTACAAAGAAAACACCACAAAACGCAGTTACTGTGTGATTTAGTGCATGGGTTAACAGATTAAGAAAATACAAGAAATTAAAAATAAATAACAGTGAACATCTTGGCACAGGGGCTTTTGTAGTTTACAGAGTGACTGTGACATAAATAAGAAAAGATTCACGCGGGACAGGGAGGCTAACAAAGAGGGCGTGGTTGGTTCTGTGCACACTGAGGTTCTCGTATTAACACAACATCCATCCTTCAATGAGCACGTTTTAATATTTCTCCATCGTTTAGGAACAAATTCACTGGCACACGTTGCACTGCATATGACCTCAGTCCATTAAAACACGCGGGTCTTTCAATGAGAGGACGAAGAGGGGGATATTTACAAACCCAGCCTACTTTAAATTACAGTGTTTGCAGCAAAAACATTAGAAAATAAAACACTACATGAGTGTGTGACATCATCGTGGGCAAAAAAATAAAAATAAAGTGGCCGATCCTCAGAGGAAATACTTAAAAAACATAATAAGGAAGAGTTTTCTCACGACAGTAAGGCCACTCGAGATAGAACCGTTTGGCATGATCCAGACAAAACGAGCCGATCCAGGATTATTCTCCTCAACATGGTGGAATGTCAGCTTTCCCAATTTCTCTTTCCGATGAGAAAAAAGACAAACAACCTGACATTTCTGAGAGACGGCTCCGTCTCTGACTTCACATCAAACATCGGGTCGTCGTTAACTCGTCTCATATAAAAAAGGAAAGAAAAAAAAAATCGCAACTCTTTCCCATTGTGCAAACCACAGTAAACAACACGCAGGCTTTGAAAACACACAGACGTCAATAAATACAGACATATAAAAATAATAAATAGAACGGCTGCACCATCATGGTTGGACGACATAGGCCACGTGAGCCACCAGTTGTTGGAGGAGCTCGTGAATAAATATGAACAACACACACTGTCACTGAATTGAAACCAGGTCGTCATTGTTGAGTTTTAAAAAGTCATGAACGGTTGATGAGGACTGTTTCTCCTAAAAGGTTCAGAAGATGGAAACATGAGAAGGCACACATCAATACTTTGAACGAAGGGGACACATCGAGGGTTTTTACTTTTAGTACCTTCTCTCCAAACGTCAAATATTTCTTGCACAAACCATTCGGCATTTTCACATTTGCTCCGACCTTCGCAGTGAAGCTACGGACTTCACACATTCACAGTTTTGAGTGTAAGGCATCGAACACATGGCCACGCTGTGGGGGGGGGGGTATTGCACAACAACACTCAGAAGGAGGGGGAACTTGTTCCCTTGAGGTTGTGGCGTGCGCACTGTGCCCTCGCAGTGCTGCAGGAGGGGGGAGGGGTTAGAAAGGAATTGGTGGTCACTTCCAGGTGGAGTAGCTGGTGAGTGAGAAGGTCGAAGGCGGAGCCTGTGTCTGTGTCACTTATGTTTGTCTGAGTGTGAGGGAGGCGTCGGCGGCGATGACACAAACAAGGGTCGGACGCGGTGAGTCTCTTATTCTGAAGTTCTGAGGCCCTCATCTGCCCTCCTCGGCCGATCGCGTTTCTGATTTCAGCCTCACGAACTCCTTGGCCACGTCGTCGTTGGAGCGCTGGGAGAGGATCCTCATGGCGGTGAGGCCCGTGTCGTCCATGTGGATGCGCTGGCCCAGCGGACACCAGCAGGCGCAGTTGCCCTTTTCCATGATGTCTCTCAGCTGGAGGACGGCTAAGCCCACCACCCGGTCGGCGCGGCCGAAGCAGTAGTCCTTGACGCAGACCTGCAGCTCGTAGCACTCGAAGCCGTCCTGGTTCCCCAGAGCGCTGCGGAGAGAGAGGAGAGCAGCAGGTTATTTGAAATCCAAACTGGGCGGAGCTTCGGTGATTGCTGCCGGACTCACAAGTGGAAGGTCTCGTTGAACTTTGGAGACCAGCTGTTGTTCTTGGACTTGGTCTGGAACTTTCGCTTCTTGTCGCTGAGGTGAGGGCCGATCATGGTGGCCTCCACGAAGGGTCGGAACATGCCAGACGTCTGCCATTTCAGATCGCTGGCGCCCATCACTACAGACACGCCCAGGAGGAGGAGTTTACGTTTAAAATGTCCAAATGTGGTTTTTCTCAGGCTGATTATTATGAAAACTCAAACTGACCTTTAACCGTGACCTTTCGCTCGCCGTTCCCGGGATGAGTGTACAACTCGATCTGGACAGAGACCTCGCCGATGGGCTTGTCCACGCCTGAACCTAACACAGCCGGACACATGCGAGTCAGTGAGCTGCCATTTGACGCCCTGACATCCAAAAAATAGAGTTTGATTCATCACGCACAGTCAGAGGAGAGGGGGGAGGGAGGGAGGGAGGGGCACAGGGGGGAGGAACGACTCCATGGAACCTACCCCTGCTGGGCTGAATTTTTTCACTGGGCGTTAACCTAATACCCTTCCCATTGTGCACTGGCACAGAGGCAGCACGGGAGATAAGAGAAGACAGCGACAACACGTCAACGCATTTTCGGTATCAGAACACGTCAGACACTTTGTCCCGCTGACGCCCTCTCCCGGTGGATTATGGGAGAGCTGGACACGAGGCTGCGAAGCCTGAATACCTTGAGCGTGCTGCGAGGTGACGAAGGTCTTGATGAGCGTGTCTGTCGTCTGCGTGTAGAGCGACAGCGCGTGGCGGAGCGACGACAGCTCGGGACTCTTCTCCAGGAACGCCTTCTTCAGCCCGTTGCCGCCGGCGTGGAAGTATTGCTGCCGGGAAACAAGAGTCGGTATGAACACTATGAGGGTTTATATATATATATATATATATATTTTAACCTTTCAGAGTAAACGGATCAATAGTTGATGAAGCTAACCCGACCCTGCATCTCCCCGGGGTCAGACTGAAAACCGAGCCCGCCGTATAAACTGACCTTGATAGTGTCCAATGCCACGTCCATGACAGCACACTGCCTGGGGGACAGGCTCTTAGCCTCGCCCGCCATGTGATCCTGCATGTGATGAGGAGGAGAAGAGACGAGTTAGAGCTGACTGAGTCTGAAGCCACAGATTTAAACGTCCAACCGCGTCTTGATACCTTGAGTTTGGAGAGCTGGCCGAGCTCCTTGGCAGCTGAGAGGATCTGCGCTCCCTGAGAGGAGAAGAAGACCTCAGAACCTACTTCCTGTCTTTAGATTAAAAACAAACAAACATCTGCCTTACAAAGGTGTCGCTGCCCTGAGGCAACACGATCGTCCTCTCCAGGCTGCTCATCACGATCCTCCACAGCTCCTTCAGCACTCGCTTCAGGATGGTCTTCTCACAAACTGTGGCGAAAAGCGTCAGCCTGCAAAAGCATCGCAGATAAATATAAACGTACTGTACTTCCTAGAAGATGGGCGGGGTCTCAAATCTGAATCTGAATCCACCCACCTTCCATCCAGGAAGTCCATGAGCGGCCTCAGCATGTTGTCCGAGTCGCCCTCCACCTGGTTCTTGTTGTTGGCGTTGAGCGGCCCTTTAATCTGGTACAGCAGGGACGCCATCTGTCGCATGCACTCGTTGATTCGGCCCTGGAAGCTGAAGGGGATTGACGAGCCGTCAGCGAGGGTCGCTGCATCGCCCGTGTGTGAGCTGAGACGTGCAAGTACCTGTTCCCAAATGTGCTGCTGAGCTCGTCCAGCACGTTGTTCAGCTTCACCTGCAGGTCGTTCAGGAGGTCGCTGGCCTCAGGGTCCATCTGCGGAGACACACAGTAACTTTCAAATCATTCATTCCTCCCCCAGCGAGAGAGGAGGCGCCGCATCACGAGGAGGAACCATCTACATAGGCCGGGCCTGCAGGGGGAACTGAGCCACAGCGATGAGGCCGGACTCATTCAGCCGATGATCTGACGGCCTTTTACATTCATGGCGCGGCAGGGTTCTGTGGCACCCTTAGAGAGGGGAGAGTGCACGGCACAGAAGAAAAGGCTCGGGGTGATGGGTGGTGTTGGGTTGTGAATTCTGCCACCTACACTCACCTTCTTCTCCTCAAAGGGATTTTCAGCCTATGGCAGCGCAGAGAGGAGGAGGAGTAACACAGGACAACCTCAGGTCAGAGCCACATCTCGTTTGGAATCAAATGAACCACTGAAGATCAGAGAAAGTGCTGTGGCAGTGGATTCACCCTAGTGTGCACGGCGCCTACCTTTTCTACCGGCGTGGTCGTCTTTGTGAGCAGAAGGGAGGGTTTATGAGATTTTTAGAGAGAGAGAGAAATTAACAAAACAAGAAATCAAAAGAAACAGCTGGTTTTGTAAAAGGGAAATAAGAGAAGAGGAAAGACCAGGAGCAGAAGAAGTGGGAACTCAACCACAGATGATGATAAACGGCAGCGTGACAACCACAGGGACGCCATGTTTCAGTGGGAAAGGACTCGGAGTGACGTTAGAGGTTAAAACCATCTCACACTGTAACAAACCTCAACCTTAACATCCTCCCCCTCCTCCCCTATTCCTCCTTCTTCTTCCTCCTCCTCCTCACTCTCCTCAAACTACGAGTGGCAGTGAAGAGACAATAAGGTGTGAAAAGTTTGATTGTCATTGAAGTGGTGCGATCAGGGCGAGCATATGCAGTCATGTGTCACAGAACATGTTTGCATATAGCGGACTTGCCTGCCAGGCTAGCGTTCTACTCTTGTGCTAGAAAAGAAGGAAAAACATGACTGTGACTTCACCGGCTCCAAAAAAAAGTGGGAATTAACATTAAATTAAAATCAGTCTGAATATTAGAATCATCACCTCCTGTTCGACACCAGACCATGTTTTAATCCATTGATCTTTTTTTTTTTGTCATTTTACGTTGTTTATAAAAAAAAAATTAAATTCACTTTGGGGGACTCAGATACTTCACCACTTTCTCTCTTCATGCTCCTCGAGCAACGTATTCATACAGAAACTGAACTGATCATGAATGCAAAGAGTATTGGTTCAGTCACTTACTATTTACTACATAGTATTTACTACAACATTTAAGCTTGAGTGCTAGAATACAAGATTACAGGTAGTAAATATTCCACAATATGAATTACGGACTAACTAATAAAGCTCGTTCTACATTCTATTATATTTAGCTCTAGTCTAACACCGACTCCACTCGGCTACATCAGCAGTACACACCAGTGCGTTCGCCTCCTCCTCCGCCTCCTTCCTGGTAATCACCTGTTTCTTAAGTCAGAGTGAATGATCATGTCTTTTTATAAACTCAAAAAGAAAAGACGCTGCTTTAGCTCCACTGGCTCAGATGTGAACCTACCTCTTCATCTACCTCCTCCTCCTCCTCCTCCTCCTCCTCCTCTTCTTCCACCACTTCATTTTGCTTTAATTGTAAAAGTGAACACACTGATAAAAACTGCAGTGAGCAGAAAAATAACGACTTCACTACCTGCAGCACGAAGCAGAGAGAGGTCACGGCTGACAGAGGTTATTGATTGTCGTCCCTGCAGCTACACTCAGGACACTGTCTCCGTGTCCTCTAGTCTATTAGGCAACAGGGTCAGAAAGCATCGATCTGCTTTCATTCACGGTGTCACGTCAGACACCAGGGACGACACGAAGACCGTCCAACACAAACTGCCTCTAGCACAAGATTCATGACGTCCACACGACATCCCCCACGGCCTTGTTCAGAGTCAGGACATCTACATCCCGCTACCCCTACTGCAGATACCTGCGCTTCCTCTCTGCACAACACACACACACACACACACGCGATGTAGAGGCAACCACCTGCTTTCAACTTTGGTGAAGAGACAATTAGCAGATTGGGGATTTTATGTTTTCCAGTTGCAGCATACTGGAGATTCTCAGGGACCTAGTACGAGGTTCGTTCAGATGATTCGGATGTTTCCAGACCTACCTGCTTGGCCCCCATCGACTCAAACATCTTCTCCAGCTGGATTCTCAGCTGCTGCACGTTATTCATCAGGACGCACGGCTGCAGGGGGACGCAGGAGAGACACAGTGGACAGTGAGGTCACGGTTTAATAGGACGAAGGAAACAGTGCAGGACGGAAAACAAACACTTACAATCTTCTCCTTGTCGATATACGAAGGGAAGTTCTTGGTCAGAATGGCACTGTACAGCAGGAGAACTTTGGAAATGGTCTGAAACAAAGAGAAGGGCTTCATCTTCAAGTTCTGTTTTCCAGATCCCGTCGCGCTGTGATGCGTGACGTTACCTTGGAGAAGCGGCGACTGTACTGAGCCATGACGCTCGGGTCGGGACACTCCAGCTTCTTGATGATCTCGAAACTCTGGTTGAGCTGCGTGAAGATGTCCACGACAGAGCAGGAGAACAGAGCGTGCTCGGACGTCTGCTGGAACTGAGACGGCATCGCAGAGCAAGGACAATCATTAGAAATATTTATTTTCCACTCGTAACAAACAGTCGATAGAAACGATCTTACTCCATCTTTCTTGTCTCGCTCCAGGGCTCCGTGCATGAACTCAACAGACACGTCCTCATTTTCATCCAACCACTGCAGCACAAACTGTACGAACCATCTACAGAGAGAACACAGGCGTCACATCAAATATCTGAAATAAAAGATCAGTTTAAACATCCCCCCCGGGGCCTCTGGAAGATCACGACTCATGCACTCACGAGGGGTAGTCGGGAACGACGCCCTTGACGCTCGGCAGCTCCTTGACATATTCGTTGTAGAGCCACTTGACCTTGAAGTGCAGATTCATGTAGTCGGTGCTCTTACACAGTCGGTGCTTCTCGTGCTCTGCAGACACAAACACAGGATCTCAGTGTCAGAGAGCTTTCACAAACAGGGCTCAAATCAAACTGTTGTTGATGAACTGTGGCTGCGTGCATATTAATTTAAGGTACATCCAAAAAGGTGAGCTCAAATTTACCCAGGAGGATCTTTGGTAGTGACCTACAAAAAAACTACTACAATCCAAGTTAAAATACTAAAGTACAAAATCTCCGAACACACACTTCCACCTCTTTTAATATTAAAGCAGATTGGCAGCGAAGGGGCCAGCGTGTGAGATGGAGATACGGGGTTTCATCTTGAGGACGGGGGCAGCCTCAGAGGAGCTGCTGCTGTAACGTACAGAGAAGCTCCTGGGAGACATAAGCAGCTTTCAAACCCTGCAGTCGTTTCTAACTTCCACACATTCTGTGCCGTCACAGAATTTCTACGACGGAATTATTCTCTCTTCAGTTTCACTGGATGCTTCAGGTTTCACCTCTCGTGTCCAAAATCCAACACGGGAGAAGAATGCTATAGAAGTCTGAGGTTGAGCTCTTCAGAAACATTCATGATGGAACATGCTTGGGTTATTTATTCTTACCTTCCATTGCATACTTCATGTCTTGAGCAAACAACGTCCACATGACCTCTGCTGACACTTTCCCCACATTCAGCTCCTGAGGGAACCTGGGAGAAAAGACGAGGATGTAAATCCACATCAAGGCAGAGTAAACAAAGACAAACAAATACTCTTTGCTATATTTCAGTAAAACAAACTGACTGGTTGAGCACAGGTGTGTAGGAGTTCCTGTCCTCTTCGATGATGGAGACGATGAGCATGATGAGTTTGGGCCAGAAGTCCAAGTTCTTGACGCTGGGACCCTGCTCCTCCAGAGGGACGTCCTCCTTGTTCTGGGTTAGAAAAGAGACGCAGAGACATCTATGGTACAGCAACTTGAAATGTCCCTGCGGCTGATGGATGAATACAACGTGACCCACGGTGTCTGCAGGCTGGTACTGTCTGTTGTACAGCTCGTGGCAGTTGTTGAAGATGTAGTCAAACGTGGAGTTGAGACAGGCCTTGACACAGTCCCTCACGACCTGGCTGGCTCTGGGCGGAGACTGCAGCTCCTGGACCTGGACCCAAGATGGCGAGAACAACACAGAGGCTTAATGGACTTGGACAGAACCAGAAACCATCTGCATGAGATTCTACACTAAGGACAGACTGTGCTACCTTCATCCTGAAGAAGGTGATGCTGGTGAGAAGATCCACAGTGGATTTCAAATCCTGCAGCCGATCCTTGTTGCTGGCAGGGAAGTGGTTCTGCAGAGGAAAAGTACAACGTAAGATGTAAGAACCTGTGGCAGATATATACGAGTTATTTCTTTAGTGCAGCAAAGTGTCACCCTGTATGTTGAGAGGTCGATGCGCAGTGAGTTGTGCAGCTGGTCTAAGAGCTTCACGAAGCGTTCTTTCTGTTTGGGGCAGAAAAGATGTAGACATGAAAACAAATGGAGAAAGTTTAAAGCTGTGTGTGTGTGTGTGTTTTAGAAATACAAACCCCAAAATTGGAGGCAGCGAAGCGGTCGGAGGCGGACACGTTGGTGGAGGCGGTGGTGTGGGCGTAGAAAGCATTGATGTTGGCCAGCAGGGTGCTCATCACTGCAGGAACCCCGGGACACATGTACTTAGATGACAGACAGGCGAAGTGACTGTGGAAAGAAAAACCAACAAAGCCTGGTAAAGACCTGGGAGCTCCACTCCTTCCAGCTACACCTGCTCACGGCTGATAGTTGGTTATCAGGAAGAGGATGACTTTTCTCTGGCACATTTAGGCTGAAGGACGGCTCATCCAGTAATTGGCCCAGCTAACAGGCGTCGACGTTTCATGGAGACAAATCCATCCTCAGCCCATTCATAACTCACTGTGCTTCACGTGGAGGCCGACAGGGACAAAGGTGGGAAGCAACAAGGGGAAATGAAGAGGTGACACATATAAAGAGAGAGAGAGAGCTATGGAGACAGTCTCACACTCACGTCATGGCTTGGTAGATGGACTCGATCCCATAGCGCATGGCGAACTCGTCCACGATTTCCTGAGCCACGTCGTCAAAGTAGACCTTCCAGGAGTCATCTCCGCGAGGGTCGGGGATCTTCACCACACCTTGTCCCAGCATGTCATTGGAATGATGGAAGAGGTTCTGCAGTGGACACAAACGTGGTGTAATAAGACATTTGAAGACCTTTACTCCAACATTAACAAGCATACGTGGGTCTTACGAACGGGTGCGCACCTCATGCAAACACGTGTACTGCACGTGGTACGGAGCCACTTTCTCCTCTCCCTTAATCTCCACGTTGATCTGGAGGCGAATGGCCCCTGACACCGCTGACTTGTCCGTCCTCTTCTCTGTAATCGAACACAAACACGCTCAGCGGCACGCACGCATGCATACCTGCACATTCTCTAGTCATAACTCAGATGAAATGCTGCACAAGAAAACAGGTCTGTGAACACAACACTAATTACAGAGCATTAACAGCCTCTCTATTGTAGGGGGATCCGTTTCTACACTTTGATGGCAGAGCAGCGACTACAGAGCTAATAGACGTCCTGATGGTGAGGGAGACAATGGCAGGGGGACGTATGGATCCGCGCCTGATCATCCAGGACACTTGAGCTCTTGCTTGTCTGGAGGTGGAGTGCTCGGCGGCTCACCCCTGCTATTTGCCCTGACAGGCACATCATTAGGGGTAATTTGTACATGTCGGCAGAGCGGTCGATTTCCGACTGGAGTGCTGCTGCTGCTTGATAATCACACATCAGGAGGACAAAGGGGGGAGTGAAAGGAGGGCACGGCAGGGTGCTCTGGAGAAGATGATGATACGAGTAGAGAAGATGTTTGAAATGCACGGAGCGTTTTACGTGACTGATGATACATTTTGCTGCAATTTCTGAGTCTTAATGGCTCCGACCTACAGAAATATTCTGTTAAATGTGAGAGTGAGGATATTAAATCAAGAGCTTACCCCCCCCCTCCACCAAGATCAGCAGATTTATAGGCACATTCCTGTTCAGTCAAATATTGTTCCAGTGGAAGATTTATTATCACTGCAGTTAATTTCTGCACTTTAATCAAGCAGAAACAAAGAGGCTTCGTGCTTGAGGACTGACGGCTCCTGTGTCTAACATGGCTGTGGAAATTAAGTGTGTTTAAATGACTTGTGAAGGCATTTACCCTCCATATAAATGGAAGGTGCAGAAGCAGGGAAATTGTTGGGGGATGTTTTAGAATATCATGGAAATTGTAAATTCTAAAAAGCCAATATTGACATGCAGCCCAACATGAGCCTGGGGGCTGCTCCTCTTCTACAAACAAAAATGAAAAATGATATGTCGCTGCAGGCAAAGGAAACATGGGTAATGAGGTTCTAACAACCACTGACTGGACTGAAAAGTGGAGCATTGCAGGAGCAGAATACTGACCCAGGTTATACCAGACGTCCATTTCTCCGCTCAGCGTTCGAACTTCAATAATACTCTGGCCCAGGAAATCGTCAGATTCCCTCTTGAGACGCTGCTTAACCCTGGACTTGATGTCATCGTCCTCGTCCCACACACGCACCTTGATCCGGTCTGAAGAGTTGTGGCACTCACTAGCAAAAAGGAAATATTAAACAGACAAACTTTAATACAAAAAACTTTTAGCCACATGTTTGACATGGTCATGACTTACAAGTGGTACTTCTCCTCCCAGACGGGATTGAGGTTTCCATAAATGGTCTTGGTTCTTTTCTTGGTCTTTCCCACCTGAACTGTGACATATGGATCGCTGGATCCCGTCTTGTCCTTTGCTTGAAGTCCTTGTGCACAAACAACTACACAAAGACACACAGAGCAAACATCAGCATGACAATGAATTCATGATTAATGCTTAGGCGCTGACGTTTTGATTGAGCTGATTCACTTCTTTCTAACACCTACTCGTACCTGTGATTGTGATCTTGGCCGACCACTTGGAGGTCCCGTCCAGAACGCTCTGTTTGATGGTCTTCATCTGCTGCGCGTGGATGGCTTTGCTGATGATAAACACTTCCCTGATGAGCTCAAAGATTTCTGGCTTGTTCCTTTCCCGGATCTTCATCCTGTCCTTCATGGCCATGATGATATTCTGAGTCTTGTCTTCAGCTCCGTGCTTAGAGCTCTTCTCCGCAGCACCTGCACACCAAAGAAAGTCCTTTGTGGACTTCTGGGCACTTCACGTATGAACTTTTTTCCTGAGTTTGGGGCTTTACTCACGCTGCAGACAGTCGGCATTCAGCAGTTCTTGGCACTTCTCGTGGCACTTGACACCGCACTCTGAGCAACGCATGCCTTGGCGAGCAATTCCCCACAACAACCCCTCGCACTCATAGCAGTACGTGGGCGTGGTGGCAGTCCACACCTCAAAGTTGTGCGGTGTCGTGCAAGAGATGGGGTAGATGAGGGCCTGCAGTGTCTTCTTGTACACGTGGTTTTTCTATGTAATGCGACATGAACATGAAGTTTAGATGTGGCGATTTTATATTTGGAGAAAGTTGCTAGAAAGTTGCTAAACTCACCAGCTCCTCGTCCTTGATCGAGGACCGTGCAGCCATAGCAGATGCGATACCCGCCTTCCTGGCTTGGACAAGGGACTGAGCAACAGGCGACAAAGAAAGGTTTACTTAATATTGACAGTTAAAACCTAAACTTAAACCCACATCCAAGCACACACCGAAAATAAAACTAAAACTAGGGGGTCAGTGTGGTTAAGAAGTGACTGGGGAGGTTGTAAGGGAGGTGAGTAGGGTAACTACACAAACAGAAAGGTGTATTAAAATCGTATAAATGTATACATATGTGCGTATATGTATATATTTATAGATATGTATGCACATTGTCCCTATTGGTGAATTCTTACCAGATGATCAGGAAAAACATTAGTAATTAGTAAGTTACATCATTGTCATATTATGAAGCAGTAGCAGCGTCTGCCATAGATTGGAGGGTTAGTCAGCTTTCAACCCATCTATGATTTCCATGGCACAGCAAGTAAGAAAAGAAATGAACCAAAACAGGGGAGGGGGGGGGTTAGGTGATTGGGTATTTTGCTGATAATATCAAGTAGGCAGAACAGCTACCCATGACCGAAAGGATGCATGCAATCGTTTTTATTTGTGCTGTGATCAAACAGATCAACATGCTTCAAGTTTGAGGCAGCTACTGTTTCTTTTTAGTCCTACTTGATATTTTGTGTTTTAGTAAAAGTGGGAGATGCAGCTGGGTTCTATTAACTTACCATAGCCTGACCAAGGAGAGTGAATGCATTCAACAGAGTTGTGGGGAATAGTTTCAGGTTTAAGAGAGGAGGGAGAGAGAAATTAACAGTCTGGTTTCATATTTGTCTCGATAACAATCTCATCCCATACGTAGCTCAGTGGTCAAGTACTAACGGTGAGTTCTGCAGGTGGTCTCACAGCCACAAAGACATGAACTCACACTGGAAATACAAAACAAGCATGGTGACATGTGACGTACAGTGTAAAAAAACTGTAAAAGCATGATATGTACTGACCACATCGCTGACCAAGGGGATTGGCTTCTTTTTACGCAGGTCCGGCATACTGTCGATTCCATACAGACCAGAACCTCCACTGTGCACAGAGAACAGATGGGTGAATAGATAAACAATGGCCACAAATACAAAATAAGCGATCAGTGGTCACAGCAATAAAAAAAAATGTAAAAGGGTTAGTATATGTAACTTACCCCGGTTTGACCCAGGCCTGTCTGGGATTGGATTCCTCATCTCGAACCTAGAAGACATTGAGTATAAGAATCTAGGCTGGAGGCTTACCCTAGACTAGACTAACACACCGGAGGATTATTAAGAGGAAAATGGATCATGGAAAGTTGAATGTGGTTTAGTTCTACCTCTCTGATGTCACAGAACATGCAACTTCAAACAAGTGCTTTTAAAATACACGCACAAATAAACATTGATAAAGTTTATTTGTACAAGATGAAATACAAAATAACAGACAACAATAACAGTGTACAATAACTTGTAGTATTTTCATGCCATGCTGTACATTAGAATTTGACGTGCACTCTAGCATTGCTGAATTTTCAGTCACACAAAGACAGCAAAACAAAAAATGGGGGTAAACAAATACTACAATCAAAATCAACAGAAAAAAACAACAGAGGCTTAAATGTCATTGAGCCAATGTTGGATGGGTGACCTGGTTATCGTCTCTCCCACACTCTGCCAAGTAAAAAAAACAACAACAAACCACAGTATTAAGAAACTGTCTGGTGAAGCTGAAGGTTTGAAACTACAGTATAATATTTTTGGTGAATGGACTTGCAAGTAAAGCCAGAGAAAATATCCTTTAAAATACCTGGGATGAACTCATCTTGAGATTGGGATCCCTGAGACCCTTGGGAGCCATGGGACCCGTGAGATCCCTGAGACCCCTGAGCAGATTTGGACAGTCTATGACGAGTTTGCCTCTTTTCTCTCAGAATGCGCTGGAAATTTGCGATACGCTCCCTGTGGCCGGCATCAGTAGGTCTTCCTTCATTGATGTTGTCTAGAACATGGTTTTCCCTGATTGGACTTAACCGCACCTCATCTGTTATGGGCATCGGACCCAGTGGATTCTCGTCTTGCCTTGGTGAAGAATGATCTGGTGTCAGCTCAAAGTTGGACGATTCCCCCTCGCTTGGACCTTCTTCTTCTCCCTGTGACATTTCTACTGTGAGAGACTGCATAGGAGTGCAGGGAGAGTGGCTCACTTGATGAGGGGAGGCTTGAAGATTTAATGACAGGTCCTCAGGAGTCTCCCCACAATCCACAGAGACTGAAGCGCCACTGTCGTCCTTTGGACTGACAAATGGTTCGTGATTCTCTGATAGACAAACGTCTCCTTCTGTATTTTCTGTATCATTTTGCTTCTCCTGGGATCCACTGACTTGCCGGATAGGGGACAGGGATGGCTCTACCCCACTATCTTCTTTCCCATCTTCAGTGTTGGACCCTTCCAACTTTTTAAAAGCCCCTTTCAAAGCTGACCTAAAAGAGAGCACAGCTTTGCTTATGGTTGTTACATCAAAACCTACATTGGGGGTCTTGTGTATACTATCAGAATCTAAATCAGAAGACTCCTGGGACAACGAATCTCCTCCATCCCCCTTGGAGATGCTGGGATCTGTCCACTCTTTATCCAAACTCTCAGTGGAACCGAGATCAAGAGTGTGACCGGAAGATGGACAATCATCACACGGTGAATTTGACTCCAAATAAACATCATCACAGTCTGTCAACAGAACAGTGGAGCAACTCAGGCTCCGGGAGGGTCCACTGTCCAGATCATTTGCACAGGCATCCATGGTGTGATAACCTGAACTATATGAGTATGGACAATTGGCAGCATAGTTGCAGTTCAGTTTTTCTTCCTCAGTTTGTAACCTTGGTGGTCTCCAGTCCGCCGTACTGGAAGAGCTGGAAGGAGAGTTGCAATGGAGTCCAAACAGCAATGAGAGATGCTCCGAACTGTTGTGTGAAGAATGACCTGGTGTACTGCTCCGTGTCTCATCTGTGGCACACCTGTCCCAAACATGACAATTATCTACCTCTTCGCCACCGTTTGCACAAGAGCAGATATCCTCCTCGCTCCAGCCTCCTTCTGCACTTCGACTGTGCTGCATGTCAGCATGAGGCCATCGAAGGTAGTCCGTGTCACTGGGGAGAGAAGCTATTTCTCGACAGTTGGAACTGAGACAAGATGACAAAGAGCTGGTGCTTTGGTATTCATGGCCACCATGAAGCTCCAGGTAACAGAGGTCAAGGTTTGAGGTCCCTAGCAAGTTCAATTTCAAACTATTCTCTTGGTCTGTTGGCTGGTCTGGCTGAGTGAGGGAGTTTCCATCAACTTGCCATTGTTTAGGTGTTCTGGGAAAAGATAGACATGTTAAATCTTTGTGATCCAACACTGGACTAGAGTCTGTGCGGTAAGGAGATGTGATGGCATTCTGTCTACCCAGGCTTCCTCTCCTGATGCGGGGTGTTTCAGAAGACTGACTCAGATGAGCTGCAGCTGAAGCTCCAGAGTAGAGCTCACCTATTTCACTGAGCACTGCATCCACACAACAAGATACTTCATCCACGGAGCCTCGCACAGATGTCAGGTACAGCCTCAGGTCAGAAATTTCCTCCTGGATCTTGTTGATGCCTTTGAGCTCTTTCAGAATATGTTCCACTATGTTACCAGAGTCTTGTTCTGACTTCTCCCCCTCCACATTTTCTTCTCTATTCTTGGCCCCATCAGTAAGCCTGCGTATAGTATCGTCCAGAACCCCAATGCCATCCTGGCAATCAGAAATAATGTTTTCAGCTTTGCAGCAAGTAGTGCCCACTGATGACTGGATATGCTGGGACATATCCTCTGCCTCCTGCAGGCACTTCTGTGTCGTTGTACGCAGGTTTTGCCAAAGTTTGGGGCTCTGTGATCCCTTCCCCTGCAGGTCTGGCCTCTTTGGTGAGGGTGGCGGTAGCTCTGATGTGTAGGGTTCATCTTCACCACTGAGGTGTCCTCTGGGGAACATCCCTGAGAAGTGTTACTCCTGATTAGTTATTCCCATTCATGGATAAACCACTGCCTCAGGGACTCCACCTTAGAGTGGTGTGAGAACAATGACTGACTTAAGTAAACTGCATGATTTTGAAAACAAAGCAATGGAAATTGTAAAAAAAAAAAAAAAGTCTAATTGTTATACTTATTAAACTATTTCATAACAAGAATACTAATACTACAACTCATGACACTGTAACTTAAAGTTAGCTGTCAACAACTATGACCATGCAAAGTGAGGTTAACTCACTTCAGCACACTGATGATCCTACATTTAGTGCGTGAGAGTGAGAGACAGCACTTGTCTGTACAGTTAAACCGTGATGGACAGTATTGTCTTTACTGACCTCCACTGAGTGGCAACTTGTTGAATGAGCACCATGCAGCTGCTTAGATCTCTGTAATTTGGATGCTTTGGAAAGACGGCATGGTAATTAGATGACAGGTCAATTCTGTCCTCTGAGGCTATGTCACTCCTGCAGACCTCTGCCAGCTGCACAGCTTGATAGCTCTGACCCCTTCCCTCAGCCTGTGTACTTATATATTCGGTCTTGTGCACTTAAATTCTCTCCTGATATAGTTACAGTTACACATTGAAACTGAGTGACATTACATGCTAAGTGCCTTCATTATAGTTTTGGGATGAGAATTTCTCTATTCCGTTTGGCAAGTTTGGCCTAAAGGATGAATAGTTGAGAACTGAATTACGTTGAAGGCAGAAGTTGATCTTTCTAAAACAAAAAATACTTTATACCATTATCTAAATTGAGAGCTACTGAAACCAGATAAATCTATGAATCTATGAAGTGTATTAACATGCACAAACTTCAGACTAAATACAAATCAGTATGTATTAAAATGAAAACCTCACCTTACCTTATATGGTTATAATCCTGTATAATAAAGAATGACCTGTAGTTTTCAAAATCAGTAAAATCCACACTAATGATCCAAAAGAGTGACTTCACTTTTTTTTGAAAAAAAAAAAAAAAAAAAAATAGAGCGTTTCTCACAGCCTCAATAAATCCTGCACAACTTGTAGGACACAGGAAACAGCTGAATCCCTAATCTCTACCAGTAGAATGTCAAGAGCGATGGTGGCAAAGAACAACCTTGCAACGATTCCCCTCAGTTAAGTAGTCATCTGTGCTTCCCTCCCACCATCTTGCTTTCTCTACTCGCTCTCCCTCCGTCCTCTGCTGATATATTCCAGCACAAGGGTAATCTGAAGCTGTAAATCTGCCAGCACTCAATCTCACACACTCTTTTTTTCCATTTCTGCGATGCCAAAATTGTCAAGGAATAAAATAATGAACACATCTTCTTCTTCCTTATGATTTTTGGTTTGAAACAAACCTGCAGAGATGTTTTTAGCATCCACTCTGGCTTTCTTCCCATTATTATTCTGGTTTCTGTGACACATCTTAACAACCTATTCAATTAATCACGGTCTTCTCACCATTTTGCTTTGTGTCCTAAGTGTTTTCCTAAGTCCCGTAATGAATGGCAGTTAGACAGCTTTCATCTCGCTCTCCATTTATACTCATGTCTTCAGTCAGCCATCATTTACAGTACACGCTCATCTCAACCAGTCCATGGAAACCAATCACTGTAATGGAGCCAAGCGACCAGGCTACCGAGAGGCTACTCATTTACTGCCATGCCATAAAAAGATTAATGAAGGGGATGAACCAGTTAGCTGAGAGATTCTGATGTTTTCATTATGAACAGTCTCTAGAGAGTTACAATGGACGCAGGATACACACTCTCCAGTAATGGTAAGAAATCAGTGTGGTAGGAACACTAGATAGAATCTGAATGTTATTTATTAGGCATAAAAAATGTTCTAAATCCATCTATTATGAGTTCAAATTAATCAAATAATAAATGGACCCGGAGACAGAGGAAGCAAAGATTGAGAATATAAAATGGTTTGCAAAGGTGAAATAAACAAATGTATGCATCATCAGTACATATTCTTTAACAACAGAGAAGTTGAACTAAACCACATTAATATAATTGCGGGTATTTGTATTCACATGTGGTGCAGAAAAGATGAAAATGTCAGATGTTGGGGTCAAATATAAGTAACAGTGCCTACCTCCCGGAGCTGCACCCTGACTTTATTGATGGCCTTCAACCATCGAACTCTAGATGGGGAAAATGGCAGGGGTGGTCCATCATCATGGAACCTAGACGATATGGATTTATCAGTGGCAATATCTTCATTATAGTGAATACAAAGCCAGTACCAAGGATACAAGGGACAGTACCTTTGGAGTTTAGACAATGCTGTCTCCACTGGGGTGTCATTTTTCAGGCTTCGTCCTGACCCTGTACTCAGCCCATGAATCTTCTTCTCACCAGCTGGACAATGTCCATTGGTGGGAGCGTGTCCATTTGTGCGTGGCTGTCCGTTGGAGGAGGGGTGAAAGCCGGTGCTGTGGTATGAATGGAATGACTCCTCCAGTTCTGACCCTCCGGTGCTCTCCTGGCCACTAAGCTGGGAACTGGTCTGGCTCAGGTTGCCTGATGACCCAAAACGACTACTTTCCACTGGACTAAATTGGTGAGAGAGGAGTGAGGAAAATACTCAATATTAACATAATTGTATTTATCAGCACGAGATGAAATACATGAAATACTAAACTAAAGCAAATGTCTACTTTTATCACTACCCTCTCTATGTACAGATTAGTACAGTAAACACATACACCACATCATGCCTTAAAAGATGGCCAACCTGAGGCTGTTGCATGATGACATAGATGACAATAAATCCCCATTTAAAATGATTTCACACACAAATGACAATTCCATCGTCAAGCAAAATGTGCATTACTTGTTATGCCATTATTATATTTTACATATAAACATTCCTTTTCATAAATAATAAAATCATTAATATGTTAATTTACTTTTAAATTGTCCATGTACAAATATGCACATTTTGTTTTGGAATTCTGTTTCAAAATCACAAATGGAATTGTGGGAAATGCTAGACAAGAATGTACCAAAGAAGAGACATGTATACAAACAGAGACAAATATGTAAGATCAAGCTAAAAATAAAATGAAACTAATGAGGGTGGATTGCAGAGCTGGACAGGGAATACATTTTGTGTTCAAAATGTCAATGCATCATAAATGGTGAGGGACAATACCATTTATCATGCTTTTACTAGCCTTTTTGTATTCAACAGATCCTTCTTCAACTGGTTGTCCAGCTGCATTCCAGAGATAGGACCTGCAGAGGGGGTTGTTTCTACAAGTCTTTCCTTCTCCTTCTGGGTCAAGGATGCTGAAGGATCTACTTCGGGAGTGGAGATGCAAATCTGGGGGTTTGCTACATCATCTTTGGAACCTACCAATTCAGGTTTTTGGGCATCAGAGGTTGCAACTTTTTGGACAGTATGAGTTTGACCACTGGATGTGTTGATAGTTTTGGGTTGAGATGTTACAACAGGAACCGCTTGTGGCTTGGGTGGCTCTGCCTGCCAAGGAAAACTTATTTTTGTCCCAAATAGTGAAGTGGTGGGCGGCTCTTGTTTTCCAGCAACAGGCTTTTCCTCTTGAAACAGACTGCCAGAAAGGTTTTTTAATCCTGAAAATAAACCACCCCCTGCTTCTGTTTGAACCCCTGATGGAGCACCTGTTGGCATTGCAGGTGAAAATAAGGATCCAAGAGATTTTCCTGCATCACTTTGAGCTGATATAAACCCAAACAGAGACTTTGCCTGAGGTGTCTCTGTAGTATTGGGCAACTGATTAGGTTGAGATATTGTCTCTGCAGGTTGGGTATGAGGTGGGGCTGATTTTTCACCTTCTCTACTCTCAGGGTCCGCTTTAATGATAATGGGCTTCTCATGTATCACCTCTCCATCAACAGTTGCTATTTCTTTTGCAGTGTTATCCATGGTGAGGTCATGTGCACTGCTCATCAAAGCACTTGAAACAGAGGCAGTATCTGGACAAGCTGTCTCAGATGCCAGATCACTACCATTTGTAAGGTTGCCAGATTTAACTTGCTCATTGTCTGGTAATGTTGAGTCCACCACTTTATTTGAAAAAGTGTCAGTGGTAGAAGGAGCAACGTTTGTTATCACACTTTCATTCTTAATCTGTGGCTGTGAAGTAGTGCTAGGAGTTGACTTGGGCTCAGCTGGAATTGGTTCAGATGGCTTTGGTGGTTGTGCCATACCACCAAATAAAGATCCACCTATTCCCCCAAGAATTGAGGCTCCAGTCTGCGGTCCTGTGTTCTGAGAAGTAACTCCTCCAAACATTCCTCCAAGTAAAGAAGTGCCCTGCTGTGCTGGTGTTGCAGATCCACCAAACATACCACCTAATAAAGATCCACCAGTCTGTGGACCTGCAGAGGATCCTACTCCAAACATTCCGCCTAATACTGAGCCTCCTGTAGTAGGGGTGGCTGTTTGGGGACCAGTCTGAGGTGCAGACCCTTTGAAAAAGCCTCCCAGTAATGATCCTGTGCTCTGTGGAGCTGCTGTCTGGGTGTTTGAACCTCCAAATATACCCCCTAATATTGATGGCCCAGCCTGACCAGTACCAGCCTGAGGTGCTGTTCCTCCAAGTCCAAAAAGGGAGCTCTTATTCTGTTGCTGATTACCTTCAGGAGCTGAAGCTGCAGGTTTGAACAGAGAGGACATAAAATCTGTAACTTTGTCAGCTGTTGAGTCAACAGCAGATTTCTCTGGCTCTGGAAGGTTCTGTTTTCCCTTAACTTCAGAACTTTCTGACTGAGTGGCTGGTGTTTCCTCTTCCATTTTAGGTGTATTTGAATCTTGAATTGATGGACCAATCATATGCTCCAGTCCCTCAAGTAATTGGGATGGTGAACTACCTTCAGATTCTTTATGTGGAGTATTTTCAGCAGCAGTATATAGCTTGTTACCATCTTGGCAATGACCTTCTTCCATGGGTTTGGTTTTGTAAACGTTTGTCTCGAGACACTGGGCTGTGCCTTCAGGTTGCTGTAGTGTTTCTACCAGTTCTGTGCTTTTGGTAGAAGTATCGACTGCAGATGTTTCAGTAGTAGTGGTTTCATCAGTCGTCTTTGATTGAGCAGTTATACTTGAAGTAGCTTCAGCAGGAGCTGTGGATATTTTTTTGTCATCATTTGATGTTGGTGTAGCTTTTGTAGATAGAGCAGATCCACCAAATGCTGAAAGCAAATTTTTACCAGGTATTTCATTTTGAATAGAAGCTCCAGATATAACACCCGCCAGAGGAGAGGTACCAGTCTGCACAGTGGTAGTTGGAGGAGATGAACCCCCCAAAATGCCTCCCAATATAGAGCTGCTATTTTGGGTTGTTGAATTTTGGGTGGTGCCCCTTCCAAAGAGTCCACTGAAAGAGCCACTATTCTGAGATGTTGTAGCTGAAGCTACAGAACCTCCAAAAATCCCTCCCAACACAGACCCTGCAGTCTGCGATCCAACAGCTTGAGGGGCAGATCCGCCAAATAAGCCACCAAGTAAGGATGTTCCTGTCTGAGGAGCAGATCCTCCAGTCTTACTAGGATCAGTCTGAGGTGCAGATCCTCCAAATAAACCACCTAGTAATGATCCTCCAGTTTGAGAAGCTGGTGTTTGGGGTGAAGAGCCTCCAAACATTGCGCCAAGTAGAGAACTTCCAGTCTGTGGAGAGGGCTGGGGGGCTGAACCTCCAAATGAAGAGAACAAACCTTTGGCTGGTGGCTCCTTAGGTACAGACCCTGGTGCAGTAGTTGTAGGACCTGTCTCTTTGGCACCTGGCTCATTGCTGGGCCCAGAAAATAATGAAAGTATACTTTTTCCTGGACCATCAGAAAGAAATCCAGCTTGTACGGATGGAGCCTGTGGGTCAGATCCACCCAGCATAGACAACAGACCAGAGGCTGGCGATTCTTTAGGGGGAGCAGGATCCTGGGGAGCGCTTTCTGTGATAGTTTCCTTTTGCAGTGTGACACATTCTGAAGTTGGTTGCACAGATGCAGTATCACTGTCTTTAATTGTGGTTTCCAGTGTGGAATCTGCAGTGTTATCTGTGGTTAGTTTAGCAGAATCATTGCTCCTACCACTTTGACTGACAGATTTTGACATTGACATATTACTATTTGAAGCTGATGACATTTGGGAAGAATGTTGTTGTAGATTAACAGTGGCTGGCTCAGTAGTACCAGTGACAGTAGCAGATGATGAATTTGAGGTCATGACATCATTAAAAACAGAACGCATACTCTTCACAGGTTCTTTAGATGCTTTAGGTCCTGCTGTTGAAGACGTGTTTGCACATTGTGCTGCTGCTGTTGTCTGAGGAGCACTAGGGCTGCTAAACATGGAGAACAAAGATTTTTTTGGAGTCTCAGTAGAGCTAGACAATCCGCTCAACATCCCCCCAAGAACAGAAGTCACTGACTGCTCTTGTGCTTGAGGTTGCACTTGTGGCTTTGATTGTATCTGAGGTTGACCATGTTGAGCTTGTGCTTGAGGTGCTGTTTGCTGGGATGGCATTGTTGCTGGGGGATTCTGTGAAGGACTGGGTTCACTAAACATTGAGAAAAGTCCTTTCATTGGACTTTCAGTTGAACTTGATGACCCAGACAAGATTCCTCCCAGAATTGATCCTGTTTGAGTTGTTGACTGTTGTGTGTTGGAACCACTAAACATGGAAAGGAATCCTGCAGATGGAGGCTCTTTTGGAGGAGCTGTTCCCTGTTGATTTGTCTCAGGAGTAGGCTTGGTTTGAGGGGGCGTCTGTAGAGGACCTGATGCGCCAAACATTGTTAATAAACTTTTACCAAGTGATTCCTGTTGGGGAGGTTGTGGAGATTCACTTGGAGGGTGAGGCTGAGACACAGGCACTGTTTTAGCTGCAGCCTGTGGAGGATTTGGTCCACTTAACATGGATAATATACTTTTACCTAGTGATTCTTCTTGTGGAGCTGTAGCTGATGGGGGTGTTTGATTTGTGGGTCCAGACTGAACAGTTGCTGTTGATCCTGTCAGCATTTCTCCTATTGAAAACCCAAATAGCCCACTGGATGGTTTAGTTGCTGCTTCTTCTTTAGTCTTTTCTGTGAGAGGATTTGTTACTGACCGGCTTGTAGCAGGACCTGCAGAAGAATTGGCAGGAAATATTTGCGACATACTTTTGTTTGGAGGTTGAAAGGTACCACTTTTGTCCATAGTTTTTTGTCTCTGTATACCCGGAGGTTTGGATGCTGATGCCAATGAACTCTCAGTAACACTGGGTTTCATTTGCTGCTTTTGTGGTATAGATGATTCAGCACTAAACAAGCTGCTTATTGATCCAAATAGATTTGAAACTCCTGTGGCCTCTGGTAATGAAGCAGTGCTGCCACTTTTGTTTTGCTGATTAAGAGATGTCTGAGAAGATTTCTGGGGCTCTGGCTTTGTTTCCTCCATGCCTACTGCTGATTTCAGAAAGTTCATGAAGCCAGCCGGTGGTTGTTCAGATGGCTGCTCTGATGGGATATCCTTAGGTTTATCAGTCACAAGTTGACCTGGTGGCAATGGTTTGGTCAATGATTCTTTTGATCCCAAAGGCGCTGTGACATTGGAAGGTAATGGCGGCGGGGATGCTTGTTGTGCCATGGTAGTCTGACGTGAAAGTCTTGGTTTCTGTGTAGTTGAATGAGATTGTGTTGAGGGAGGAGGCATTTGAGCAGTAGTCGGTACTGTGGGCAAAACTCTTCTATTTGTGATAGCTGGACTTCGTATTTCTGGTTTAACAGGTTCTAACTGAGTAACAGCAGTGGTAGATTCTTCCTTGATTATCTTGGACTTTAGACTTTGGAATCCTGATGAAAGAATATTCTTAGCCTGTTTGTCAGAAGCTTGCTCACGCAAGGGCATGCTAGTTCTGTTTGGTTCCCCCTGCGATGTTTTTCCTACAAAAGAGGATATGAGGGATGAAATCTTCTTGACTTGACGGTTAGGTTGCTCTTCTCCTGGAGATACCCTCTTTCTCCATTCTTCCTCTGATACATCATCTGCATGCTTCACTGTAACCCCAGTGGATGAACGCCGCCGTTGACAAGGTTGGTAACAGTTGTAAAGGAGCTGCTGATTTGAATCCATCATGGGAGAAGAGTTCAAGGAAACAGCAACCTTTCGAGCTAGGAATGTCTTTATTTCCTGGTTGTTCCAACAAGGACCAAGTAAGTCTTTATTTCGACAAGAAAGATCAATAATATCACTGTACTGGTCTTCATAGACATTACTGGGACATCTCTGATCCATCCTGACTTTGTTTAAACAGTAAGATGTGAAATCGACTTCCTGTAGCCCTTTTGACTGAAAGGAATTTTCAAACATCTGAGAGAACTGCTCAAGATTTAAATTCATTATCTGATTTCCTTTTTGATAAGCAGCAGACAAATCTAGAGGGGCATTGAGAAGTTGAGAATCACACTGATCATGACCAGGTAGCCAAAGAAGCTCATCCTCATTGTAAAGTGGAATTTTAAAGCCACAGACTGACACCATTTCATTGTGCAGCCATGCACTAGGAAAACTTTCTTGATTTCCCAAGGACTCCCCTTCAGGAGCACATGCATATACATATTCACCTGCTGTATCTGTAAGTAAGGCATAAATGAACTCATGATCTGTGTAAACAAAGTAGCCGCAGTCGCCATCATCGGCAGGCCACCACATTCCCTGCTCCAAAAGTGAGAGCCACTGCTGGTACCATTCAGTGTCTTCAAGATAAAGGGAGTCTTCTATTTCTCTATTGACATTTGGGGGACACGCTGAATCCATTGTTCTGTTCAAATTCAATTGATTCTGATGGATCCTGCCATCAGATTGAAAGTTTTGTAAGACTGCGTTATCCATTCCATATTGCCAGTTTGCTGAATAAGATAAACTTGGCGCAGTCTCCTCATAATAGCCTTCATGGTATGACACCCCATTCAAGCTGTAAGTGCTATTAAATTGGCATTTTCCAAACCTTTCAGTGCCTTGTGGTTTAGTGGTTAAGTTCAATGCACCCTCCTCATTTGGTAGATAATCTGCGCTTTGCAAGTCACCATAACTGTTCCACAATTTCCTCTTTGGATATGGATCATCATTCCTGTGTTCATCGTACTCGTATGGTCCAACTCGCCCTTGGTGACAAACAAAACCTTGCCACGGGGAAGGGGAGTTAATTGGCTGGTTGTTGATTGGAGAGCTGCAGTGCAGAATGGGTGCCTGTAATTGCACACCTTCACAGTTCTGGCTATAACCTTGATCTTGTCCCTGAAGCTGATAATTCAGTGACTCATTCTGAAACTGCTGCCAAAGAGCACTTTCACGGATCCATTGGTTTTCATCATAAGAAGAACTTTGTCCATAAGGGGACAACTGACCTTGGTAAAAACTCTGACTTGTGGTTCCGTATAAAGAGGGAGTGCTTCCACCAATAAATGGCTGCATGCTCTTGATTGGGGTAGCAATATTGCTTTGTAAAGGGGAGTTAATATTTCCTGTACTAAAAGCCATTGGGTGACCTAACTGAAGTGAACCAGAATAGTGTAACTGGGATAAATTACCTGTGCTAACTGATGAGTATGGTGCCTTATTTTGAAGAGATCTTGCAAAAGTAGCTGATGTTCTTAAGTCTAAACTCTCAGTATCAACTGACACAGGTGCACTTATCATAGCATGTCTGCTCTGTCCTGGACTGAGAGACACTGGAACATCTCTTTGGCAGTCTCTTCCAAAATCACTAGAAGAACCTTTTAAATGCAGAGAATGAAGCTCTGTCTTTTGTTCTGTATTCTGACCTGATGTTTCAACTTGATTATGAATTAAAGAGTCCTCAGTTACATTCTTGCTGAATAATCCAGTTAAAACCCTTTGCTGGCCAGTTGCTGAAAGCCTCTTCTCTCTCACTGCATGCTCTTGTGAATATTGATGTGTTAAATCAGTGTGTGCCTTAGTTTGCGGCTGATTCTTCATTGCTACTGTACGATTTTCAGCTTTTGGATGCAGTGATTGTGCATTTGATGATTGGCAAGTTGTTTCAATGTTTTCAGATGATTTTGTCAACTTATTAAACAACCCTGAGAGCACTCCAGATTGACTTTCTCCAGACTCCTGCTGAGTCTGAGTGGGTTGTTGAGCCACATTTTCTGAAGAGGATTTGAATAATCCAGACAGTAGACCACTTGCTTGAGGGTTTTTTTGTGTTGTGGTGTTTTGTGGCTGAGTTTGATTTAAATTGGGAGAATTAATTGCCTTGGTTTGCTCTTGGCTGTATATTCTTGGGGCGTTTTCATGCTGCTGAGAGTTAGGGTGTGGTTTTGTATTTACGTTGTCTGCTGAGGCAAATTTAAAAAGACCTGATAAAAGACCACCTTGTTCAGATCGTGGCTTCTGAAGTGGAACGGTTTGTTGTCGAGTGAAGCCTGGTTTACTTGTCTCCTGTTGGAACTCTTGCTGACTTGGTGTTTTCTTCCTGAGCTGAGGCCCTCGGTCTGAACCTGGAATATGCTGCTGTTTGATTCCCTGTTGATTCTGGTCTGTTTGGCTGCCTGAAACATTTTCAGATGATGCAAATTTCAGGAAGCCAGACAATAGCCCCTTTTGCTGAGGTTGTGTTTGTTGAAAGTCATCTGAGGTCTGCTGCTGACCAGAGTAATTGCTGTGGATGTTCCTCTGTTTTTCATCCGCAGACAGCTGTATGTTGTGTGGTATGTTTTCTGTTGAAGAAAACTTCAACAGCCCTGAGAGAACCCCCACCTTTGGAGGAGCTGAAGAGGATTGTTGTTGGGGAGGATGATGAGGAAACTGTGGCAGATTATTGCCCCTAGGGGGTTGATTGTTATTGGAGGCCTGCTGTGATAAACTGCCAGACAGGTCACTGGTAGACCCAAATTTAAGTAGTCCAGACAACAGTCCTCCTTGTTTTGCTTGATTAGAGCCAGTGTTTGAGACATCTTCAGTCGAGCTTCCTTTTATTAGACCTGTCAAAAAACTCCTTGATTCAGGCTGAATGGGGGGCTGATTCTGAATTCCATGACCAGCTGCTGTTGGTTTGTGATGAGATGTATCCTGAGGTATGGCTTTGCTGTCCTGAGATGGTTGATTACTGGTCAAATGTGGGTTTACATTAGAGGAGGAAGGGGTGGAGCTAAACAGGCTGGAAAACCAACCTTTCTCGGTGCTTTCCTGCGGAGCAGCATAATTCTGGGTAAAGGTGTTAGAGGTTTTTAAAGTTGAGTCCTGATGTGATTGCAGAGGATTCTGTTTGTTCACAGAGGCACTAACATTCTCACTGGATGCAAACTTCAAAAATCCTGAGAGCATGCCTCCTTCTGCTTTGGGACATTGCTGCGTGGAGATATTTTCTGAGGACTGGTAAGGCGGTTTCGGCTTGCTACTCACTGATGGGTCCTCTTCTGGTTTTTGTTGACAGGGATCCTCTGCAGATCTAAATACTGGATACACTGCCACAGGTGGAGCCCCTTGAGGTGGAAATGGACCAGCAGGTGCAATCAATGAACTTAATGACTTTCTCAAAGGGCTAAAGAATCCAGTGTTTGCTGTTTCTGTTTGGTTAGTTGGTCTTGCTGGCCCCGGAGCAGGCACATTTTCTTGTTTGTTAACCAGTGGGCTTTGTCTCCTGTGTATATTTTCCTCTTGATTGTGTCCCAAATATGACTGTGATGAACTTCTTAATTTCCTATCTAATCTATTATCTAATTTCCCTTGATTCACACCTTGAGTGTTTGCTGTTTCTGGTTCGTGGCTGTTTTCTGTGTTCACAGCTGAGTTTGCATTTGCTCCTCCTGAGAAAAGTTTTAAAGGATTCAATTTTCCCAGAACAGAGTTTCCTGGACCACTTTGAGGTTTGGTTACAGACTCTGCTACATGTTCTTTTGAAATTGTTTGAGGGTGACTCGATGTGGGCGCTTTTGTTTCTTTATCATGACCTTGTATCTTGGCATCACGTGGTAGCTGAGAAGACATGGATCTGAATGATTTTTCAGGAGAGGTTTCTACAGGAGATACAACAGCCACAGGAGCAGAACCATTTGATTTGGGAATAAAAGACAATAGTTTGGTAAACCCAAATTGTGATGATTGTCCTGAGGGCGCTTGTGCACTCGGGACAGGCTGTTTGGGGGCTCCTCCTACTCGGTCAGTGAGAGAACTAAATAGTGAGCTCATGGCATTCTTTACCCCTGAGACACCCTGGTCAGAAGATGCATGTGACTGTGTTTCTGCTCGTGGATCCTTTGATGAACTAACTTGGTCATCTCCAAGAGAATCTGTTCTGTTGCTACCCAGAGACGACAGCCTGGATTTGTTTGATTTAGGAAGGGAACCATATTTGCTTATTTCCTCCTCTTTTTCAGCCAGGTATTCAGAAACTGTTTCAACAAGACACTGGAGCTCATCCATAGGGTCGACATATTCATCACTTGGTTCCTCGACAGGTGAGAGCATTGGCTCTGGGGTCCATCCTCCAATTTTAGCTCTTCCAGGCTTCTTCTCCCGAAGACCCTGAGAATTTTCCGAATGAATATCATAGGAGAGAGAATACCTGTCTTTGTAATTTATGGCAGATTCAAGGTGAAAGTCTTCTTCTCCAAAGGCAAGGTCATCTATTTCATCCTCTGCTTCAATGGAGTAGTGCAGATCTTCAGAACCATCTAAATCAAAATGGAACCGTGATCTCCTCCTAGAATCTTGTTCTTTTTTATATGCCACATAATTCTCTAAAGTGTGGTCTAGCTCATTTTTAGCCCACATCCTTGTCTTGTAGAGAAGCCCATTCTTGTAGGGCCTGAGACAGGATGTCATGCGCTCCTCCTCTTCCTGCATCTCTTCCACCTGCCGCATAAACAGCTCCCCTCTCTTCTCACGCAGCCGTGAGTGGTCAGAGGGAAAAGCCTCTTCTCTCATTTTGTCTGCCTCGGAACCAAGCAACCCTGCTGAGTTCCTTATCGTTCTCTTTCGCCGTCGATCAATGGTGTCATAGCCCTCCGGGTAGGGGGCAGGCAGATAGCCACCACGTTGAATGTTCTGACGGGTAGAAGTGTGCGGTGGCTCAGGGTAAGCCGGTCCCATTCGAAGGATGACATTGTCTTCCTCATCATCTAAGAAGTCGCTGAGCTGAGGTTTGCCATGCCCTTTATATCTGTTTTCCCACTCTTCAACCCCCATGCCTGAATCCACAGGTATGATCCTGACCCTTCCTTTCTGATTCAGTGATCTGGTTTATCATGTTTACAATGGATGGAACAGGATGGGAAAGGAAACAAGGAAAGAAAAGAAAGGCGCAAACACACGAGAAGAAACATGCAAAAGAAAAAGTTAAGCAGAATGATACATGAGGAAGTTAAGAGCAGAACACGTTCATGCAAATGTGAAAAAACAATCATGCTTAACATGTTTATATTTCACATATAAACAAAGTATGTGTGTGTTTGTGTGTGCCTCTATGAAATTAGATCTTGGTAAATCCCCGCAGTGACGGTCAGGCTTATCAGCGCTTCAGCACTCAGTGTGCAACAGCCTTCATGAGAGCTGCATGCTAAATCACCACCATATGGCACGCAATCACCAAAAACATGCGCGTCGTGCATCTCACTGACCCACTTCCTTTGATGCGCGTCAAAGGGATTTCCTATCTGATATTTCTAAACCAAGTTCAGACCAAGTTGAGACTACCGAAACTTTAGCCAACACAACACACCACCAAAAAGAGAAAAAACTAGGAGCTTTCCCTGGACGCAATCCCATTCATTCCTGATCTACACGCAGGCAGATTTGCAGCAGTCTTGCCAGTAAACATTTATTTCATGACTCGAGCATTCTGGCCACCAAACTGCTGTATGGTATAAATTAAAATAACACTGACATTTTTATAGCAGCGGTACAGTGGATGAGTTTCCCAGAGATTAAAGAACTGATGTGTATGAGTGACTGTAAACTTGGGGTACCTGCTCCCTCTCTGTTCCCGATAGTCCAGGTCAAAACTGTGCACAGACTCTGTGCAGGAGTCAGGGTGGTGCGGCAGCCGAGGCCCCATGGGGTACTGGTGCATGGAGGAGTTGGGCTGAGCCGTGGTGTGGAAACGTGGAGGCAGACTGTTACTCGTCTCACTGCGGTAGTCGCTGTCGCGGTCATCTACGGCGCTGTCCTGATCGTCTAGAGCTGCCGCGGGGAGATAAACGCAATTTTAGCCGGCCTGGAACATCAGTAAGTATGTTTTTAATCCTTGCTTATCAACAAACCCATCAGAAAGTGGATAATGCATTCTAGGTAACATTTTGCCGAGTTGAGGGGAAACGTTAGAGAAATAGAAATAATCAAACTAGGATGATGCCAGGTCAGGAGGGAGCAAAGGTCATGCACTGTTAAAGGAGCAAGATAAGCTAAGATACTGGACTGGATCTCCAATCTGCTTCTGCCTGGAGACTGAGCTAATGTTGGGATGTATTTGATGTGTTTCTGCAAGACACTGTGAAGATTTGTTGCTAGATAAAAAGGTTTTCTGAAATAACGGTTACATATCAGAGCTGAGGTTTTAGCTTTTGAGAGCGATAAAGTGAGAGAGATAAGGACAAAGTCAAGGTGATAAATGAATTAAGTGGAACAAAGCCTGCCACTTCCCAGTTTGACTTTTGTCATTTAAACATGCCCAGTATTAAGATTATTATTCAATAATATGATTAATAAACATCACTGATATTTAATTTATTACCCTGACACTGTTGTCTATATAAACAATACAAATGAGTTAAATATGCGGTAAACATAAAACAAAACTTGACAACAGTACAGAGAATAAATAACAGGAGAAGGAATTCATGTTAGGAAAAAAAAAAGTCAGGGAGGATCCAGGGAAATAGCGAGAATAAAATAATGACAAATGAATGCAGGGAGACATGATAGATCAGATGTTATCGGGGGTGGGGGGTATTAGGACATGCAGAGGGCGTTGAGGATTAACCAGGGAGGAGAACTTCATCAAAGTGAGTTTTTACATACTCAGTGGCTCAGCCCATCCGAAATAGTTGCCTGGTGAAAGTGCAGATGTTAGAAGTGAGAGGTTCAGTCAGAGGAGGCCGGGGAGCGAAAACCAAAAGTAAAGAAAAGTGTCCCTGTGTTGTAACAGTGGGGAGGTGGGGGGGGGGGGGGATAAGGGAGCGGTCCTCAGAGTGGAAAACAAACTTGTCATAACATTGAGAAAAGAATGTCTTTGTTGGGAATGTGCAAATATTTACACAGTTAATCTGAAGTGTACACTGTTAATTTTCAACTCTGATTAAAATTAGTCAGTGCGGCAGGATCGAGGACAGAAGCCCTGAGAGCTCGAAAGGACAGGCGAGTGTCTCCATCTAGAGGTTGAGAGGGGAACGTGCGGGCACACTCACAGCACTGAGAGGCAGCGAACGGCAGCGGGCGACTCTGAACGTCATCCTGGAGAGTGTACTACAGAGAGAGATGAAAACAGCATCTAGTCTGTTTTTTCATTGTTATAATTAGACAATAATCTACAAGCACCACTCCATCAACATGGATAAATACAGCAGCACGTCATCAGCAGAAGAGGAGGAAACAAAGGGAACAAAAAAACTAGGTAAACCCATTGACCTAATTCAAAACAACATTTTCTTCATTATCATTTAAATTGTGTAAATTTACCTCATCATGGATTCTGAGGGTATTGATGTGCTCCAGCTTGCCCGTCCAATACTGCGCCTCGTCATCCGGGATGTCTGGTACCAAAATACGCATAAAAATTGCATGTTCAACGCGTGTTTGACGTTAACAACCTGCTCCCTCAACGTCATACATCCCAGCCTGTTTAATTTCTCATGAGCCTCTCAGGAGGACACAGTATTTTCATCACTACAGGACTTTTGACAATAACATGTGAAATGAACACACAACAAAACGAAATATCAGGAAAAAGAATGTCAGGACAGGAGTGTTGGGTCTTGTTTTTCCTGCTTGTTAAGAACAGGTACCCACACCCAGCCCACATTTCCAGGGGACGCACATTAAAAGGCCACACACGCAAAGGCCAGGGCTTCAAAGACGCACCGTCCCAGAGCGTTACAGACACGGCTCTGCTGACACAAAGAGTCACAATGGCCCTCCCGCAAACTTGAAAGGTGACGGAGAAAGAGGCCGACCTCCCGCTGAGCGGACAGTCACTCTGTTTTAACTTTGATGTGTTCTGATCACAGGGTTTAAGCTGCATGTGCAGAGGAGGTGGTCAAGGACGCAGACAGCGGGAGGACGTTTCACTCTCCAAACCTGAATTAATTGAGGTTCGCAGCATTAATTATCAACAGGACGTTTATTATGTAATCCTTTTTATCATTTGAGTCATGTCTGAGCTTGTCGCGTTTCACTGCGTGGGTCAGTTTCATTTCTGTTGTTAGTTGTTGTTTCCAAACAGAACTGGACAAAAGAAAAGATGATTTCAGAAACTTCCAGAGTGAGGTTCTTCTGCTGGAAGTATAAAGTTGTAAATGTCGCAGAATAGAAATCACCAATTACATCAATGTTACGTCATTGTTGTGCACCATTTGCTGGGTATTTAGTCTGTAAACGGGACCAGTATCTTACCTGTCTCTACTTCATGAAGCAGTGATCAAATGTTTTTAGAGGGACAAAGAAAATGAATGACAACGATATTAGGAATATATATATATACATTACCAGCATTTTGGCTTCAAAGGAAAAACAAAGGGACATGATATTGTCTGGGCCTAACTTAATAAAGGTACAGGACATATCCATGACACATATCTCAGAGTTCCCCTTTTTTATCCATTAGCTGTTTATCATCATTCACTTTATTCCATAGTGGAGATAGTGCAGAGGATGTTATGACTTAACTTGATTCAGGAAAAATGTGACCTCATACCCGGAGTAGACCACAGTGTTTAAGTCCCTCATATTTTCCTAATCCAGTGAAACCACAGAGCAGCAGGTTGTCCTGCATCATCGGTTTGTAATCACGGAGCGTCGGGGCCGGATGCTTCTTCCTGAGTAGCCTCAGAAACCGACTGCTGACATTTTAGCAGGTGTGACCTTTGTGTAACCGAGCGGATCAAGCTTTCTTTTGCTCAAAGGTAACCCTGAGTCATCCTCCCAGAGCAGATACTCAAGATGACGGCCGTGCAAACTGTCTTATATAAGAATGTGTGGTCTGTTTATTGAAATGGGACTTGTCTCACCGAAAGGCAGCTCAAAGCGAGTGTCCAGCAGGACTCGATGAGGTGTTGGGTTCTTGGTGCCATAAATCTCATCGGCCTTCATCAGAACCTCCGCGTCCATGAAGATCCACTCTCCTGAACCCTCCTGCAATCGCATCAGGCATGTTAATATCTACAAAGGTAGATCATTAAAAAAAAAATGTTGAGTCCCACGTCTGCCCACCTCCTCTGATTGCCGGACGCTCTTCAGAGGAATCCAGGAGGTCCCCACCATGGTGTCCCAGATGAGGCCTTTGTTCCACACCTCGACAATGAGGCCCAGATCCAGCCGGTTAATCTCACTGTGGAGATCAAAGGGAAATGGATCAACGTTGACAATAAAATGTGGAAAAGACAGAGAAACAGCAGCTACATCACGTGAGGCCTTGTTACCGCCCGACCCTAGCGCTGCCTGATGCTGTGTGACAGACGCCATAAGCAGATGTTCGCCTTGTTTCATCATTCACAGATTCTGAGAAACAGCGTGACGACAACAATGACACGGGGCATCTATTTTGAAAGGAGCTGCGTGACCGCTGCATATGCATATCGGCGCGTGTGGCAGTTTACATCGATCAACGGGCCGAACAAAAGATGAGAGGACAGATAATCAAAGAGAACAGCTAATTGAAAGACGAGCAGGGGGGGTGACCAGGTGCAGACAGAATAGATTTCTAAATCCTCGGCTGGCTCAGGATAAATAAAATAAATGTGGCCAGACACTAAAAAGTTTCTTTAGGCCATCGCTTTGATTGTGTGGTTGATTTTATTTTTATATTTTTTTATCGTCCTTTTTAATTCATGTACAAATAAAACAGGTCCACCGTGTTCTCCAACTTACTGGAACCTTTACAGACGCTTCCTGGTTCCTTGTTTTGATGAACGGATGATGGATAGAGAGATAGAGGTAGAGGTAGAGACAGATCGATAGATTCCCTTTATTGCACATTTTTCCCCGCAGCATTCAGAATTCCCATTTTTACTTTTAGCTGAGTCATCACTGAGCCTTCGCTGAAGCCGACAGTGAAAGATTGTGTTCTACGTTGAATTAAAGCCCGCCGACACATCATTAATGGAGAGTCCTGGAAAAACAAACACTGTTGCAAGGAGGGGGTTTACAAAAGACAAACAATGACACACAGGCAACAGCGAGCCGTCTCCCTCGTCACCATAGATACCTTTCACAGGAAAAGTCATATGAGGAAATTGAACAAATGAATTACGGGGAGGAAATGAAGAGCAGCTGTCTGATGAGAGGCGTCGCACAAGGAGCCGCACAACTACGACAGCAGGGACTTTTCCCTCTGCATAGAAGCACTGAGTAGGTTTGGAAAGGGAACGCTGATCATAACACAGATTACATCATCAGGTGTGATGTCACTTAAAACTTCAAACGTTCAGAAATATGCCCACTGACTAATACAGTGAATTCCTGCTCCATATTGTTCTCAGTACACATGAAGTGAGTTTCTTTCTACGCTAACACAATTTAATGAAGTCAGTAAATCTCCCAGCATGAGCCGTGGGCTCATGTTTAATAAACTTACAACATAAAGTCCTGTTCCCAGCAGGGCTGGTGCCCCCGCACGGTGATGGTGGTGCTTTTGACATTCTGCACCTTCAGCGTCACGTAGGTGTTGAACTTGTCTGAAACAAAGGAAAGGGAGATATTACATGTAATTAGAGGGAGGTGGTTGGAGAGTATGACACATGCCTGTCAGAGGTGAAGCTGACCAGGCCAGTTCTGTTTGGCCTCGTGTCCGAGAGAAAGAGAAAAACAATCAGGAGCTCCGGGAGTGAGTGAAAGCAGATCAGGCTCCTCCCACCCTCTATATTGAGCCAAGCCAGGCCAGACCGGGCCAGGCCAAGTCAGACCAGGCCAGCAGCATGACCTTGTTAATCTCCAGCGAGCGGCTACACAGCAGATTTGACTTCACGGCAGGACGCAGACCTGCACCCTGTAACTTACTGACCCTGCTCTTTATGTTGGAGCTGAAGGGACAGCGTGCGACGGAGGGAGCAGATCTGCTCATGACGTAATGAGGAGGAAGTCCTGACCTGCAGAAAAGGTCTCCGTCACACCGGGTAAAATCAAGAATAAACCGATGAGGGGTCAGAGGTGAGATCAGGCCAGTTTCCTGTTTGCAGCTTCCGTTGCAAACACGTGATCTCTGAACGAAGCCTAAACACGACAGCTGGACACGTGTTAACCACGACTGCAGGGAGCCACCGATTGTGTCTGTTAGCATCGGCAGACGACTTTCACACCCAGTGGTCTCCCACCAGCCTCCTCTCAGCCGCCAGCACCAGACCGCCGAGTCACATCACGACCAACTGCACCGGCTGTCAGCATGAGGCGGGGCCGGGAGGGGGGGCCGGGAGGGGATTAGAACGCGTGAAGCACAACAACCACTTTTCATTTCCTGCAACACGGCAACGCAGCGTCAAACTCGTGCCTGCTGGTGAGCTCAGTTGCGCTCCGGTATTTGCTGGCTCCGCACCGCTGGTGGTCGTCCCTGCAACTCCCACATTTACAGGCAATAATCTGACCCCCGCCTGGGCCCCCGCCTGGGCCCACAAGCCACTGCAGGAGCAGCTCAAAGGTTTAAGAACAAGCTGGATGAGGTTGGAAAATAGATTTGACCTCTTTTTTTCAACCCGTTTTATTCTTTTATTTTAATGTCACTATGTGTCTACATATATATATATAGGCGACAAGAAAGTATTTTTACACGTATGTAAAACACATATAAATCTGCTCTCACAGGCTTACGCAAACTATCCCTACGCACAGAGGACACAGTCACAGACTTTAATTTCCAAGTCAAATCCACACAAAAAAAAACGCAAAGCGCAACACACACAAGGCATCAGCTGTTCCCTTTGTGGACGGGTCACCTGACCACCTGACCAGACAAAGACTTTCCTAGTTACCGCGGCAACATATTGAAACATTTGCTCAGCACATAGCCGTTAACACGGCAGCCAGATAAGTGAGCGAGCGCGACAGTGAAGCGTTGACACAGGTGGATTCTTACAGCATTCCACTGACACACAAAGCAAACGAGTGTCGAGGTTACATCAGAAAAGCAGGAAGATGGAAAAGTGACGGCCAGAGTGACATGACACAGACCTAATTAGTGTCTGAGGAGAGGGCAGCGACAATGTTAGCAAAGGAGCCTGGGGGATGCTCGAGCCTTTCCCTAATTAGATAGGCCATGCTTTGTGCCACACTTGGGTCGCCTCCCATGAATAGAGGAGATGAGATAAGGGAAGAGGATGTTGGATTAGATAAGAGCCACTTAGTGGCTGTGCCTCCTTTACAGCAGGTGCTGTTCACTACATGGCTGATACGATCTGAGGAGAAGGCAGCAACCACTGCCAGGAAAAGCACACACACACACACACACACACACACACAACACAGATTGATATGAAGAAAACAACAGAACACAATAGATTATTTTTTAAAAGAAAAATATACACAACATCTACAGAGCTATCCCATAAAATGGCCACAACAACTGATTGTGTCTTAACATAAAAACAAATAAACAGATTTTTTTTTTACGAGATGAAAAGCACAATTTCTGCATTTTTGTATTCTGTGAAAAATTAATTAAAAAAACAATATTTGCCTGACATATCTGTGAAAGCACCTTCCGCTCTGATGTGACTGGGAATGGTCAGATTGATAGTATCATCCTACAGTCTAACAAACACACAAAGCAGAAGATGGAAATCCATATACATTAAGATAAGCCTAACCTGAAGTGACACAGTGAAAACACACTTCTGGAAAAAGAGGAGGTGAATGATGGGAGGACACAGCCGTCAGAACATTTCCAGCAGCCCCTGACTGCAGACCACCCACGCACGCTTCAGCCCTCACTGTTTTCATGCATTATTGATTGATGATGAGTTTTTCAATGAATTAGTCACGGAAACGTAGGAAGTTGGAAGGTTGACATTTCAAATTTAGGCCACTCATCAATGTTGCATGCAGCGGCAGGAGACAAATCTATCCGCAAACTTTCACCAGTGTGAAGAAATCTATGGCTCTGTCCGACAATCCCTCAGAACTCACCACCAAGAGTTTTCTGTTTGGAAGTTCTGTCTAAAGTATTAATATTAATACGAAGTGTTTGATAAACAGCACGTGTCAATGGATTTTCCACCAGCAGATGTCGAACCTCATAATCCTGCAACAATGATGTGGTTGCTGCTGCAGAGAAAACACACTGATAGGTTTTTGGCTGTGGCTGATCTGTGCAGACTGAATGCTATCTTTGACTTTGGCGTCCGTCCTCGGTGTCTTCCAGCATGAAAAGAATACTAAAAACTCTGGGCAGACACGTAGACTGAACACAAACGCACATAAATCCAGGAACACCACGTCCTTATCTGCACACAGTTTCCTGCAGCAATCAGTGGAAAGTAAGACAGCTGGCCAGCGGTCCATCCAAGGTCACCTTCAGTGCCACAGCTCAGGAAACAACTCAACGCTTCTAGAGTCTGAAGGTGTGGTGAGAAAACAGCCGATGAAGACATCCCAGACCAGCCTTGTGTCAACTTTGAGCGTTCTTCCGACACGTCTTTATTTGCTGTCAGTTAATATTATCGCCAGGACTGACACAGAACTAGGCCATTGTGGAAAAATTGAATCCTTGAACCTGGATTAACAGACTTTCCAGAATTCCCACAAAGACAGGAAGTAGGGTGACGTCGGAATGAACAATGTGTGAAACACCCTTCTCTGTAACTCAGAGTCTCCAGTTCGGGGGAAGACGTACTGAGACGAACCGGTTTGGAGCGAAAACCACACTAGAAATATGACTTGTATTTGTTAAAGTATTACGTTACAAATCTCTCAGGTAGACACCTGACGAGTCATTCTTCATTCTGTCACACGAAGATGTTTGAACTTCACCTGATGACAAGCGTGACCCAGATGTCCCTGATGTTTGCTCTGCGGCAGGTGTGACGGGCGGTGTGCTCGGGTGGAGGGAGGGAGGAGGGTATGAAAAGACCTGAGCACAGGCTGACGTTGTAAAAACAAATATCAGAGTGAAACACAGACGAAGAGGAGTAAACGTGACGAGCTGCTGGATAACTGACTTTAGGAGGGTCAGTCAGGGAGCTGAGAGTGAAAGTGAAATGTCACCGGCAGATCCAAAGCCTCAGCGACTTTCCCTCTGCGCTGATGCCTGCGCCTGTCAGACGCATCACTGGGCTTAGAGGGAAGGTGTAAGGGCCAACTCTGGAGGGATTTGCTGGGGTAGAGACTCTGAGGATTGGGACTTAACGGCCTGTGATCTAAGCTCACCTGTGCACGTCTTGGCAGGGAAGGACATCGGATTACGTAATGTAAAAATCAAACTAAGCTTTCAGGCATGTGCCAGAATGGGAGTGATTAACCGACATGAGGAAATTAGAGCATGTGGAGCAACTCAACAACAGATCCGTTAAATGAGTTAGCAACAAAATTCTATGTTTTATATTAAAACAAACAAAATGAAGTGCGGAAACATTTGGACGATGGGGGACAACAAGCACTCACCGGGAGGTCCTTGGAGTTTGGCTTTCTTCACTGCAAGACAAAAAGAAAAACAGGATTTTTAGACAACAGGGAAATCCTGATGACACGAAGCACGGAAAATTCATTGAAATGCAGGGATGTGAGCCGTGACTCGCTGCCTCGTGACACCTGAACAACAGCCTCCGCTTCATGTGGAACTTGATTAAAATAGATGAGGGGGGTCAAAACAATAACAGAGTGTGTTTTTGTTGAACTGGTTTGTCACATCATCTTTAAATTATGCATGCAGATTACATAGGAACAGCCCCGTGAGGGATGACGCACACTTTCCATCTGCAAAAAAACAAAATACCTTTTATAATTGCAGAACTTTAATATAATCAAGAAACATAAGCCCAGACAGCTGGATCACAAACACAGCAGCTGGCTGTGAAACACACACACACACACACACACACAATGACACAAGAGGACCGGGGCAGATGGATTGAGATAACAAAAAAAATTCAAAATGTCTGGCGTTAACAGCCATTTCCTGAACCCTCGGTGCAATCTGACCGCGATAGATGCGAGAGCTCATGTTTTGGTTTATTTTTAGCCGCAGCATCTTTAGCCCCCCTGACGCATCAATACAATAACGTTTGTGGGATTGTGAAGCGCTTTGCAGGGGATTAATTGTGATTGCGAGGGCAGAATTATGTGTCCAGGCATGTAACCTTCTAAACCTCTGGAGCCTCTGACAGCAGATGGGCAGGGCAGGATGATGGAGGCACAAATGACACTTTCATATTTCCATGCAGCATCCCTCCATCTTCTCTGTGTGAACCACGCAGTGGGAGTGACTAACTGCCAGGAGATTTTTAGTTTCTCCTGTTTCAGCACATAAAGTTCTGGGACATAAAAAAGGGACAAAATTTGACACCTTCTCTGAAGCACTTCCTGTTGCTGTTTTTTTGTTGTTGATGTTTTTGGCTTCGGACAAAGGGTTTGCAGCTACAGGCCGATCGGAGCTGGCACCGTGGCCTTCCAGCCTCATTTGCATGATGTTATTTAGGGCTGTGACACACAGCTAAGGGCAATAAACCAGGGGCCATTATGGTGGAAGCCCATGCTTATCGCTGTATGTCCTGGGGCCTTCCGGGGGCTGTAGAGGCCATTTAGCTGAGACAGGCCTGGTGGGTGCAGCATGATTAACGAGTGGAAGAATTATTAATTCTGTGCTAATAAGTTCATGTATTTATCATCATGGTGGCTCTACTGGCACCTTCATTTGGATTATTTCAACAACATTTTGCTATAATTCTATCTATAAATCTGGAGTAGTCACTAGTAAAACAAAAACGAGCCCTGTGTGAAATCTACTCGTGCGATTTTAGTCCAACACTAGAGACATTTAACACACGTGTTGGTGTTCCATATAAAAGGAAATTCATCAGCGGGAGGTCAGGCAGACAGCAGGAAAGTATGAACGAACAGGAAGTGACACCAGCGTCCACTACTGCTGTGGGCAGCGGTGTACTTCCTCTTTGTGCTGGCGGCTGGATCTGATCAGGTGGAGCCAGGGAGGGGGAGGGAGGGGGAGAGAGAGAGAGAGAGAGAGCAACAGATGGCCAACGGATTATTCCCTCAATCTCTAAGCGCTCTCTGCGCCTCGCTCTGCCTCTTTCTCCCATAATTCCACTACTCTGCTGCTCGACCACACTCAGCAGAACCGCTCTGCCTGCAGAGCTTTTTACTCAGAGCTTCCTATTCCAACTACAACCTCCAGGACACAAGTCAGTCATGTGTCTCCTTTTAAACTGGACACGAAATGAGACCACAGACGCGTCCTGTCCATCCTGCTGCATTACGTCCAGGCCATGTCAAACCAGTTCAGATCCCAGTGGAGGCCACGACCACTCTCTGGTGCACTGACACGTAACCTGTGTCTGGAGCAGCATCTTTAAACCTCCCCTGCTCCTGGTGGTTGTCCACATGAGCCATGTGTCCACTCAGCGGCGTCCTCACCCAAATGTCCACTTGTAAGGGCGACCACGTAACCGCTGTGTGAAGACATCGCCATGGAGATGGAGAAGCTTCTCAAGCAGCAATCGATAAGCAACACTTGCGTGCGGTGCCATCGTGGGCTGAGTCACAACATCAGGCCCCGTGATGGACGATAACTCTGATTACTGAGTCATGGAGCTGAGCTCTCTGAGGGGACAGGGACACAACTGTATTGATCTTCAGATTCACTCTGAGACACGTTGCTTAACAGCCAAATACTTTTTTTATTACTTGTTATTATTATGTTCAAACAGCCTGGTTTCTATTTGAAATGTAATAAAGCAATCATTTGGGATGATTTAGTCCATCTTTGTATAGGATTATTCTTCATTCACTTTGATAAATTTACAGGTTAAAAATAAAGAATGCCTCTACTGTATATGATCATGAGATTAAATGGAAATAAATCAAATCACTTTAATTTATAAGTGGTAATAACTCAATTGCTAAAAATGCTAACTAGTGGCATAAAACATTTAAAATATATTGTAGACTCTATTGCAGACAGATTTGGGGTTTTTTAAAGAAAAAGTTAAATTATGTGATTTTCATCTCTTTTCATTTGAGTATTTGTTGGATTTCTGTGAATATTTTATGAATATATTTATGTTCTGGAAAGTTTCTCAGTTTTAACTCGATTATTTGAATCCTGAAGTTGAAGTTGACACAAAAGGAAGCTGTCGGACATTTTATGGACCAAACTTTCTAACTACCACACCTGCCACACACAGCCCAACATGTACCGTGACTCAGCAGAAGGACTCTGGGATAATCTCATAGGACGAGGTTTCCTGCTCTGTCTGTGGAGGGTTGCGTCGAGTCATTCCTCAACAGTGACATGGATAACATTTGGAAAGGTATTATAGAGACTCGAGATCATGGCAGAGCGACTTCGGCTGCTTGTCTAATCGGACGGAGGGATTGGAAGGTTACCTTTAACTGAATTAAGTGCACCTGTCATGACACTGTCGCACAGTGATGGACGTCCTGACTGTATTTCCAGGTTCAGGAGATAATGAGAAGGAGAAGTAATCTTCAAAAAAACTTAAGTCCCAGATTCATGAAGTTGACTTTGATCCCAGCTCTTCTGACCCAAGTCTCCTTTCCGACCTGAATGCTCGGTGATATTTCACACATCATTTCATCAGTTGGACACAGGAGCCAGCACAAAGACAGAGGGGGTTCAAAGTGAGTCATATTTAAGAGTATATTGTTCATCTTCCCAAAAAGAAAAACATTTTTAATCTTTGTTATTTAATCTCTTCTCTTTTTTTGTTTGTTTTGGCCTGGGCTCATGTTTCAGGGATTCTGAATTATATCCATTCATAGCACATCTGCTGCATCTGTCCCTGCTTTAAGTCCCTTAAAGAGGACACAACATTTTAAAGAACGCTAAGCTCATATTTAAATACAAACAAAGTGAAGTACTTTGCACTTGCTTAGTAATATAAAGATCCTATTTGTTACTATTATGTAATATCAATTCAAACTTGTTCTGACTTTTTTCTGGTTTATCCTGATGTGAGGAGCAAAGAAAACCTCATTTATATGAAAGTTATTTCACTGTTTGCTCCGTTTTCTGTTAAATATCAGAGTCAACATAAAGACCTGCGTCCCTGTGAGAAGCTAGCAGCTGCTGGGATGGTTGCTGCTTTGCACAACTCACATCCTCCTGCTTTCCGTTGCTCTGAATAAAGATGGTTTTCTTTAAATCACAGTTTCTACTTAACTGGGAGGAGGAGGAGGAGGAGGAGAAACTCACTTTCTCAAGAGTTAATTCCACAAACAGAGTCAAACCAAGGGATGGATGGGGATGGGGAGCGTGTAATAAGATGTAAAAGTGTGTTAACCTCACCTCGGACGCACAGCAGTGACATGGCCAAGCGACGGTCCTCTACTTTCTCACACTTTGAGGAGCAGCTTCTCCACGGAGATTCGCTCAGTTTTACATCCGTCTGACCCGCTTCAGCTCGGGCTTGGAGGGTTAGAAGCTCCTGGAGGTTGTTCACTGGAGGTTTTCCGACGCCGCACTCGGCCACAGAACCGCAGCAGAGCGCCGCCACCAGCTCCGCGCCATTGTCGAAAGTCTCAGCCGCGGTGGAGCTCCAGATTGACGGAGGACCTGCGGACGGAGAGCCGGGGGGGAAGGGAGACGCGGAGACACCTGTTACTGACGTCTGGTGTGACCAATGGGAAGGCGATGCCGCGATGAAGGGCGGGGCTGCTCTGAGTGATCTGGCCAATCAGTGAGAGGCGCAGGTTGTGGGAAACAGGTGACGCAGAGAAAGTCCCTTGAACTTTTTATTCATGAAGACATTATTATATATTTATTTTAAACTTCTTCCTCCAATTGCAACTCATTTAATTTTACGTGAAAACATTATACTGTTTACCTTGTGCCTGGATCCTCACGTTCTAATTTGAGAATGTTTTATTTTTCCTCAATCTTACTTTTATTTTGTATGTATGTGTCGTTGGTGGGATTCGTGATAAATTGAATGAATGCATAACCCACAATCATTCCAGAAAGATAATTAAAAAAAAGAACACTCATGACATGAAACATGTACAGGGAAATGAACGGTAGATAGATATAAATGTATAGTAATTATATTAACAATAGTGGTAATAATATTGTAGTTTGAGTCGCTGAGGAGTTACACTGGAAATATAATAAAGCTAACAGCGCCATCGTGTGTATTTATCAAGTCATTACCGTAATTTCCGGACTATAAAGCACGATTCTGTTACTGCCGCGTCACAGGCACTGTTTGGAAAGAAAAGCTAAGGTATATTATTAAAACTTTGAAAACTATTTCCGTGTACCGTCTTTCTTTGTAAATATCTCATTTTTCAATGTGGGCACATGTGCCTTATACAGGTGCGGCTTATAGTCAGCTCACACAGCGTCAGCATCACAATATCAGTATAATAGTGAAATATATATCCCCACAAACGTGTTCTATGGTCTTCTTTGCTGACTCAGATGTCACAGAGGGAACTTCTTGATTTTCTCCAGAGCGTTTCTCATTAAAGTGCAGATAAAGTAAAGTAATTCTATTGTCTGGAATGTATTGGATAGTGATTAGCAAATGTGATTCTCTTATTATTAAACCTGATTCCATTGCATCTGATTCAGCTATTGATCATCTATCTATTAGTTAGATGATTGTATGTCTTTTATTGTTCCGATGTTCTCATGTCCCACAATTGTTTTCATACAGTTTTCCCAGATGTGTATTTAAAAAAATATATATTTTAAAAGTGATTTGAAAGAAAGCATGATGATGATGTTTTTTTCACTTTGTGGCCCTCATATTTATCAATATTGATGTTAGAGCGACATCTAGTGGTCGATGGAGAGAACTACAATTATAGTCAGCAGTGAAATCCTCGGCTCAATTTTAAAGCTCTACTGCCATCAAGTGGAGCTGCAGGAGACTGCAGGAGTGGGAGCTCAGTGAAATCCAACATGTATGACACATACATGTTCTTTAACATGACGATCAGCGAGGCTGGAATGTGATGATATGTGATCATGCATGTGTGAAATCATAAATAAGTCGACAGACATCAGATCACTGCTTTGAGAGATCTTTTTTACTGGATATGTAATATGCTAAACCTGGTTTTTAAACACCGTCCATCAGAATTCATCAGGGTATATGATCAAAACTTTGAAAACTCTTTCCGTGTACCGTCTTTCTTTGTAAATATCTCATGTTTCAATGTGGGCACATGCGGCTAATAGACAGGTGCGGCTTATGTATGTACAAAATGTTTTTTTCCTTTAAAAATGTACTGGGTGCGGCTTATAATCAGGTGCACTCTATTATCCGGAAATTACGGTACATGTATGTGTCCTAGAGACAGGGTACAGCTTTGTGTGACACATTTTCACTGTTCCATCTCAGGACACACTGACAAAAACTTAATCTTGATAATAACAATATAAAATCCATTGATTTAGTATTTAATATATACACATACTGCAGGGCAATGGTCATTATTTATATGGTATTACTCTACAAATAACTATTCCATTTCATTATTGTTATATTGAATCGTCTTTATGATTTTTCCTGTAACTGAGAATCCGAGTTGTTATTTGAAACGCTGTTATTTTGAGAAATTATCGTAATCTGAAGGGAACTTTAGCGTCACTCTTTTTGTTCCTCTTCCTCTCACCGGCGGAGTCTTTTCAGCGGTGCACCCCTGATGTAACGTTCACTTCCTGATCGTCGAGGGTCACTCACATGAGTTCACAGTTTGGATTCTGTGCAGATTAAGGAGCGGAGTCTTGTTCCCACAGTCGCCCCGCCGACTTTGAAGGATGTTACGGTCGCTGTGTCGAGCCGGAGGAGCCATTTTACAGGTAAACCCGAAACGTTTCCATGTCGGTTCCGGTTCTTTAGCTGGAGAGTTGGTGTCATTCAGCGAGCAACCGTGCGTTCATAATCTCAATCCGCCAACATTCATCCTGTTGGAGGAACCTGTGGAGTCAGCTAGATTAAACTAACCTTAAATAGTTCTACCACCAGGTAGAACTATAGGTGTCTGTAGTAACTATAGTAACTACACTACAGACACGTATAGTAATTACCAATTCTCACGTGTAATAACGTCAAACAAACATACATGCAGTAACTGGACATACGCTTCATATTGTTTATTTGCATTAGAGTCAAATATCTGCCGTCTGGATTTTTGGGAAACATTTAGTGCGTTCTGTTTAATTTAAATGCCTTTGTATGATAGTAACTCTCATAGTCTCACTTGGAAATTGCATGTTGTGTATTCACATTGTTAATGATGTGGATTAACCATAAAATGAGCGTTTATAAAACTATTCTACAAACATATCTTGTTCATTCTTTTACCAACTATTGACTTCATAGCCAGACCGTGTGAATACCCTAACAGGCCTTTGTTGTGATCGTGTTCCCCTGCAGCAAACCCAGAGGACTGCTCCGAGGTTGTGGGTGACTCCAGTGCAGCAGCGATGGGCGTCCAGCCTGCCCATGAACACCGTGATCCTGTTTGTGCCCCAGCAGGAGGCCTGGGTGGTGGAGCGGATGGGTCGCTTCCACCGGATCCTAGAGCCGGTACCTTCCATTTGCCTGAATGGGTTTCTCCTATTCAAATCCCTGTGGAAATGCTCAACGCTTACAGTTATGTGAGAGTGGTTTCTAACCTCTACACTTCCTGCAGGGTTTGAATTTCCTCATACCCATACTTGACCGAATCCGCTACGTTCAGAGTCTCAAAGAGATTGTGATAGATGTTCCGGAGCAGTCTGCGGTCTCTCTCGGTAAGACTAAAAAGGAAAGGATTCAAAGGAAATGTTTCTTCTTGATGATCACTTGAGTCAGAGGCACCTCAAATAAAGTGAGCCCTTCCTTGTCTTTCCAGATAATGTCACGCTACAGATTGATGGAGTTCTTTACCTGAGGATTCTTGACCCTTTTAAGGTACTATAATGCCTGGGATTGTTGTGTCACACTGACATGTGAGTAAATACATCTGTCATTCACTTGTTTTTGTCTCCAGGCCAGTTATGGTGTTGAGGATCCGGAATATGCCGTCACACAGTTGGCCCAGACCACCATGCGCTCAGAACTGGGCAAACTCACACTGGACAAAGTCTTCAGGGTGATGAGAGACTACTGATGCATCTTATTCTGCAAACTGAGAAATGAAATGTCTGATAGGTCTTTAAAACTGATATTTTATTTTGAAGGAAAGGGAGAGCCTCAATTCCAACATCGTCCACTCCATCAACCAAGCTTCAGACGACTGGGGAATCCGTTGTCTCCGTTATGAAATCAAAGACATACATGTTCCACCTCGGGTCAAAGAATCCATGCAGATGCAGGTGAGGTTAATACGTTAACTTTGTGGAAAAAAAAGAAACCTATGGAACTGATATGGCGTCTGTGAGAGGAATGAAAGCCTTTTAAAATCCTGCTAAAGAGAGCTGTGAACTCTCTGTGTAGGTCGAGGCTGAGCGTAAGAAGAGAGCCACAGTGCTGGAGTCGGAGGGGCAGAGGGAAGCAGCCATTAACGTCGCTGAGGGTTGTAAACAAGCTCAGATCCTGGCATCAGAGGGAGAAAAAGCAGAGAAGATCAACAATGCCACTGGTAGGTGCTCTGAGAGATGCTCCTGATTGAACCAGTACAGCTAAAGGTTTATTAAATGTATTACTTCATTAAAAGAGGAATACCCACGTCACATGTCACTCATACGTGTCTTGGTTCCTTCAGGTGAGGCTCAAGCTGTAATAGCCAAAGCTGAAGCAAAAGCCAAAGCCATCCGTCTGTTGTCGGACGCTCTGACTGAGCAGGTGAACGCAACATGTTTTTTAAACCAAACAACCTTGATGTGGGTTTGAATCTGTGATCCATGTGTTTGGATTAATGTTGGTGATGTTTCATATCCACGGTACAGAATGGAAATGCAGCAGCCTCACTAAATGTGGCCGAGCAGTACGTGTCTGCTTTCTCGAAACTCGCCAAAGAGTCCAACACCATCCTTCTGCCGTCTAACACTGGCGACATCAGCAGCATGGTCACTCAGGTATTTAAACTCATATCCACAGCATCTCCTTCTGCTGTCATCGGCCATGACTGTTGTCTCATTTTCCCGCTCCTCAGGCTATGACCATTTACAGCACGTTGGCGAAGCAGAGCCCAAGCGTGGCAGTGGAGGCGGAGAAGGGGGAGGAGCTGCAGAACCAGTCAACACCGATTCAGTAGTGGACGAATCAAATGAACTCAAAGTAGTGACACGGAACCAGGGGGAAACTGTTAAGTTAAGTTATCGGGAGCTCCGAGGCATCGCTGCAGGATAGAAGCTCACACACCTTCTACCGGCTGATTGAGAAGAACTGCAAATTAAACTCTTCCAACGACACCTCTTCACCACAGTGTGACTGAATATTGGAAAACTGTCAGGACTGGTTAGAGATTCTTCTGTAGCGTTGTCCATTCTGTTTGTTCCTTGGTGTAAATGAGGCAATCACAGTCAGATGAACCATCTGCCTTGTTTGTTTACAGTTCTTCAGCCGCTCTGGGACCAGTGTGACATCAAAAGTTAAACCAGTATTTGCTTAGGAAACTGACATTAAACCCATGAAGCAAATTAGTGAAACATATTCCTGCTCTCATCAGTTGTATTTACCTGTCCTATTCATCTCTCATGTCTTATGAGATAAAAACAGTATGTGTTGAATTTTATGGTTCTCTGCAAAACTTGAGTTTCTCTTTTTTCTTGTCTCTAAAACGGAAGATGAAATCGGTATAGAAGACTTGATGTGGTGGAAAGGAAAATTATAAAGCACTTGTTTAGGATTATTAAATAAGATTTGTTATGTTGCAACAAAGGAAAAACTCCCAGCAAAATAAAAAATATAAAAAACGGTACACTGGTCGACTCATGATTTGTATAGATATTTTATTTTTCAGTGGTGGTACTGTACAAATATCTGGGTTCTGTTTAAATTAAGTGACAGACAAGCAACAAAAAGACAATAATTAAATGAATTGCATCTTATGAGCTAATAGAGGGATATGAAGGACTTTGTTGCTCTGCGGCTATATAGATTTTTTTTGCATTTTTCTAATGGCAGAACTTGCCAAAGAATACTCTTGATGGTATTTTCAAATTGTTTTTTTTTTTATTTTTAGAAAAAATACATAAAAAAATGAAGTATCTCTGACCCATGCTTGCGATGTTTAGTTTTTAAAAGAGAATGTATTTTATTCTACATTATTTTTACGACTGTGGGCCTGAGAGTCTTCACTCAGGGTGCCAAACTCCTCGTCTCCCCGGTGTGTTACGAACAAACCCGTCCGCCAGCTCCCACGCTCGCAAAGGTTCCTAGCTGTCCCCGGTCATCTAATCTCGCTGTACCCGGCGTCCCAATGCAGGTGAGGGGGGAGGCGTCACGTCGCTCTCCGCTTCACCTGAGACACCCGTGACCTCCGCGTCGCTGGCGCACACAAGCCCACACACCCGCGGCCGGACAGAGGACGAACACCGCAGCGGGACAAGGTCAGTGACAGCAGCTGGACGGGGGGCTTGCTAACGGCTAACTAGCATCTTTAACCGACCCTTGCTGTCAGCGTTAGCCGCTTAGAGAGCACCCTTGTCGCGTCTGTGACGCGGCGCGCTGCCGGTTCTCTGGTCAAGGTGAAACTTTCTGTGCACCCCCCTGCGGGGCAGGCTTAGCCTCCATGTTGCCGGAGCCACTCTCCCCGCCAGCTCATGTGGAGTAAATCTGTGTGTTCAGGATGAAGCGGCTCCCGGTGCTGTCCCTGCTGCTCTGCCTGTGCTCCGTGTACTTCGTGGGCATCTACCTGTTCGTGGGCGGCTTCCTGCTGGTGAGGCTGGAGGTGAACAGGACCAGCGGCTGCGGGGACGTGCTGCAGCCCGGCGGGGAGCCGGCGGACTTCTGCCGCGTCCGGCCGCGCTTCGGCCGGGCGGTGCTGCTCATCATCGACGCCCTGAAGATCGACTTCGCCCGGTTCGACCCCAGCAACGCGTCGCCCCGACCCCACGAGAACAAGCTGCCGGTGCTGGAGGAGACGGCCGCGTCCAGGCCCTCTCACTGCCGGCTGTACCCCTTCCGAGCCGACCCGCCGACCACGACCATGCAGAGGATCAAGGGCTTCACCACCGGCTCCCTGCCCACGTTTGTGGATGTCGGTAACAACTTTGCCTCCAGCGCCATCCTGGAGGACAACCTCATCCACCAGCTGGGGCAAGTAGGTGAGTACTTCTCCTGGAGAGTTAATACTTAATACTGAGTACCTCTGATGGGTAGGTGAGTGCTTCTACTTTATGTCCCACCACAGGGAAACGGGTGGTGTTCATGGGCGACGACACTTGGGAGAATCTTTTTCCGAAGAAGTTCCACCGCTCTCTGCCCTTCCCCTCCTTCAATGTCAAGGACCTGCACACTGTGGACAACGGGATCCTCCAGCACCTCTACACCACCAGTATGTGTTCTTTAATGGCCCCATGACGCCTGTATGTTCTACACATGTCCTGATGTCCTCTGTTGGTTCTGACAGTGACCGGCGGGGACTGGGACGTCCTGGTCGCTCATTTCCTCGGCGTGGATCATTGTGGACACAGATTCGGTCCTGACCACCCGGCCATGGCCGACAAGCTCACCCAGATGGACGGCGTCATCAGGTCAGTTCTCCTGCGTCCTCTGTTATTATGCACGTGTGATCTTAGATATATTCATGGTTGTTCTTTATTTATGTCCTCCAGGTCTGTGATGGACCGTCTGCAGAACGACACTCTCCTGGTGGTGATGGGGGATCATGGGATGACGGACACTGGAGATCACGGTGGAGAAAGTCAGAAGGAGACTGATGCTGCTCTCTTCCTCTACAGTCCGGCCCCTCTGTTTCCTGGACCCCCATCACAGGTCGGTCCACTCGCTGAATTTTTCCCAGGATGATTCGCCCTCGTCTGTGTTTACTTACAATAATGCTTCACGTTCACCAGAACAACTAATAACTGCTCCCTTATCTGGTGAATTGGTGCTGACAGGTGGTCGCCACGTTTATCCGTGATGAACGTGAATATCACACAAGAAACAAGCTCCACTCTGCGACTGATCTGAGTTATTGCCGTGTAATTGGAGCGTTACACAGCGCACAGTGGGAAGCAAAAAAGAAGTTTTTATCTTTTTTTTTTTTTTTCTTGTGCAGAATGAGCCGGATGTTGTGCCCCAGACCGACCTGGTTCCCACCCTGGCTCTGCTGCTCGGCATCCCCATCCCATACAGCAGCGTGGGGCAGGTCCTTTTGCCCTTATTCCCTCCTCATGGACAGGGTGCAGTGGGAAGTCTCAGCCAGCTGGAGGCGCTGTGGATCAACGCAAAGCAGGTAGAACGCCAACCGGCAGTCCAGCAGCAGCGGTTTCGTGTTAGAGGTGTTTTTTTAAAATATCATCTGTTTCCGCAGGTAAACCGTTTCCTGGAGACGTACTCTGGAATGGCCAAGGACATCCCACCAGAGAGCCTCTCTCAGCTGAAGGACCAATTCTCCCGCCTCTCCTCTGAGTACCTCTCTTCTGTCCGAGACGGTCGGCCCCCCTCCCCAGAGCTGGCTGCCTCGCTGCAGGCCTACCTCACCTCCGTCAGAGACACCTGCCGAGCCACCTGGGCGCGGTTCAACCCGTTCAAGATGGCGGCCGGGTTGGTCATCCTGGCGCTCGCCTGCTTGGTGTGCTACATTGTGTCTGAGCTGTCCCTCGTGCTCGTTAGGGACGACGGTTGTGGACTGAGGGCCCCGGTGAGCGTGGCTCTGACAGCGGGGGTCTGCGTGGCCGTGGGTCAGCTGTTCACGCAGGGTTCCGTCGAGGTGGCGTGGTGCCTGGCTGCTGCCGCCCTCAGCTCTGAGCTCGTCTTCCTCTGGACGGCGTACGGCTTCAGAGCTGCGGCTGTGTCAAAGAACGGATCCAAAGCTCTAAAGCACGTGAGCTGGCTGACCCTGCGCAAGCTCCTCATCCCCCCTCTCATTGTTCCTCTCCTCCGCTGCGCCTCCCTGCTCTCAGATAGCTACGTGATCGCTGAAGGCCGGGTGGTGACCTTTCTCCTGTTCTCCCTGGCTCTTTATATTCCCATCCATCTCAACTGGGACGGCCTGCTTTTACCGCCCAGCCACGACCCCCTGAAGTCTGCCGGGCTGGTGCCGTCCCCGGCCTTGTCCCCGTCGACCGTGAGGAAGGAGAGCAGCACCCTCCTGGCCTGTTCAGGACTCCTTGTCGGCAGCCTCTACCTCTCCTTGTCGTTTCACGGCTGCCGGGAGGAGCAGGGCTCCTGCCAGCCGTCGCCGTTCCTTTCTCCTCTGTCCCGGCTGCAGGACAGCCAGCTGAAGAACATCCACTACGTCCTGTCTGTCTTCTCCCTGGGCTTGTGGACGTATCTGCTGAGACGCTGCCTCCGCCACTACGGTAACCTCAACTCCTCAGGTGGGACGGTGTTTACGGCCCGCTGGATCCTACCGCTGCTGTCCGTGTGCCTGGGGCTGCACTGGGCTGTCAGCGCCACGCCGGAGGACAGCTTCAGGAATCTGAGCGAGCTGATCAGCCTGGCCCAGCTGTCCCTCCCCAGGGCGGCCTTCTGTCTGTTGGGGCTGGGGCTGTTTCTGATCTGGCTCGATCCCCTCACTGTGTTTATAAAAACCAGGGCGGCATCCTCAGCCAGAAATTCTCTGCTCCCCTTGCCCCGTTACCGAGCCAGCACTGGCATCAGCCCCCAAGCCGAGCTGCACCACCTCATCCCGCAGATCTACCAGCGCATGCGCCGTTCCCTGGACGACGACGGCGGCGCCGAAGTGAGCGGGGGCAGCGAGGTGGACAACAGGCCCGCTGTGGAGGCCTACGGACTGGGGACTGTGTACTCTGCTCCCCTGCTGCTGTTCTGCGGCCTGCTGGGAATCGGCCTGCTGCTGCTGCACCCGGAGGGCATGGCTCTGTCCTTCCTCCTGCTGCTGCTGGAAATGGGAGCTCTGCTGCTCATTCACGCCTCCTCCACCACCCTCAGTGGCCTCCACGGAACATGCTCTGGTAACGCTGATGGCCTTCTCCTGCCTTCCTCTCTAGAAGACGGGACAGATTGTCACTGTTCGCCCTCTTCTCTGCTCTTGCAGGCGAATTCAATGTTCCCTGGGCTCCGATTGTGATGTGGGCCCTGGCTGCCACCCAGTTCTTCCACGCCACGGGTCACCTTCCCACCTTCCCGTCCATCCAGTGGGGTGCTGCCTTCGTGGGGTTCCCTGACGGACACACAGGCACCATACTGCCCGCCTCACTGGTGACCCTCAACACCTTTGCCTCACACATCTTGTTTGCAGGTGTTTATCCTTAATCTGGGACAAAAGACAAGTTACAATTGACCAATGAACTATGATTAACTTGTCCCTGTCCCACTGTCTTCAGTGGGATGTCCCCTGCTTCTGTTCTGGCCCCTGGTGTGCGAGGTCCGTGGCAGCAGAGGAGGAGGAGGAGGAGGAGGAGGAAGAGCCTGTGGGGATGAAGAAGAGGATGCAGTGATGGAGATGAGACTGAGAGAAAACCCGCAGCAGTTCAGCGCCGCTCTCCTGCAACTGTCAACACGCTACCTCTTCATCCACGGGGCGCAGGTAACCACAAAGAACCCAGCTTGAATTGATTTATATATCGTCAGTGGCAGCTTCATGCCGTGACAACTCCTCGCTCTGACTTCCATTAAACCTTTGTATCGTGCGTCACATCACGACTCACAGCCTCTGCTCTCTTCACAGGTCTTTGCCTCGGTGAGTGCGGCTGCCATCCTCAGGAGACACCTAATGGTGTGGAAGGTGTTTGCACCCAAGTAAGTGCCTGAATAGATTTTTCCAGCTCACTCAAAGATGACATGCAGCAGAGACGTTTGAGGAAATGGACACAGCATGAGTCCAGCTCAGGGGATGGATGTTTACATCTAGGACTCTTGTCTTTTTTAGATTAATCTTACACAATCTCTTGTGTCTTTGCTTCCCTGAGGTTGATGTTCGAGGCCTCTGGGTTCCTGGTGAGCAGCGTGGCTTTGCTGATCGGGGTCACGCTAGTGCTGCGGGTCGACGTCGCCGTCGGCCGCTGGTTCAAGAGAATCATCCCGGATGCGTCCAGGTAGCGGCGGCTACGTCCAGAAACATCACCATCTGTGTCTAACATCTCCTCAGACATGTCTTACGAGGCCATCTCTCACTGTAACTCGAGGGCTACCCTGTGCGACTTAGAGGCCTTTCCCTCCTCAGCCCGAGGGACTGGAGGCCGTCACATCTCGGACTGAGCCAACTCCGAGCATGTGGACTGTTCTTTATTCAGCGGTTTTGGCCAAAGGTGATTTGGGTTCAGTGCCAGAGTCTGGAGAGTCACTTCTGAATGTTCTAACCTGTCGAGCCAGAGTCTCGTGGTTCTGCTGCAGTTCAACAAGCTTCACTGAACACACACCGTTTACAAAAGCTTCACACGTGTCGCAGCTGAGAAAGAACCTCAGCATTCAAACTAAATTGGCCTTTTTTCAGTAACCAGCGGCTGTTTTGTCCTCTGTCCTCTGACTGGGTTTAATGTGGGGGGGGGGGGGGGGGGGTGGCGGACGAGGGGGGGGTGGTCGAAGACGGTGCAGGCTTCCATCCGGGGAAATCAACACTTAAATGAAACTAATGAGCAGGTAAATGTTCAGCGTCTTTCTGCACAGAGCGAAGCCGACGTCTGGAGCCGCTTTATTATCCGTTTGCGAGCGGCTCGGCTCCCATTTGGCCAAATCCATCCAAGTGCATTACTGCGTGTCATTTAAGTGTCTGCTGGAGGAAGTGTACTTTTCTTTTTTAATGTTTTTCTATTGAGATGTGGAAACACCCGGTGCATCTGATTACTGCCAACTCATTCAGTATGACTCTGCTGTTACTCTCCTTCTTTTCTGGTCCTGGGGGTTTTACTCTTTCTCTGATGCCTATTTATGATTAATGCTCTTTTTAAATCACTAATCAGAAATTACATTTTTTAATTGGGTCTCACACACCTTGTCGCTGAAGGAGGTGCCAAGCTTTAACAAATGCCTTCTTTCCTCTTGTTTTGTGTATGATGTCATTATTTCAGCCGGTGCCGTTGAACCCGGGACCTCCAGAAACTCTTTGTCAGTTAATTTATTTGACATCTGAGTCAGTCTCCGGTGGAAGATCTGCTGCTGCTCTGCAGCTGCAGTCAGCAGCTAAAGTTCATTAGCTAATGCACGATATGGAAGGGACACTGAGCTCTGGTTGAATTAGCTCTAATGCAGAAGTGCTGCATTCCTCAGGCTGTGACACTGGAGCGATGGCTTGGTTCTGCTGGAAGTTTTTCATCTTCTGTTTTTAGACTGTTTAATATATAAATCACTGATTAATTAAAAATGATTTTAGATGCTGTGGAGAAAAGGTAATAAAACTTTTGTACGTGGCTTTGTCTTGGCTTCAGCTTCCTGGACGCACGAGGAGCGACCGCATGAGTTTGACTTCACCATCACGCGTCACTTCTTTAACTCATTATTTATCGGCGCAGCTCAAACTAATGTTTATCGATCCAGCGACTCGATGAAGGAAGTGGGTGCTGCCACAATATTTTCTGTGCCCATCAGTCAAGGTGCTTCATTCATTATTCACAGAGGCTTTCCACATTTCCAGTTGATGTAATTGTGAGTTGCTGAAAGTCTCACTCCAACTTCCATCAGCTCTGGTTCTGGCTCATTTCTAACTTTTCAACCAGGTTTGCATTCAAAGTTAAGGTCAAATGTTCAACAAATAAATAAATATTCTAAACTAGTTGGTTCTTAGTTTGTACATAATGAAGGCACAGTTGCCAGAGGGGGGCAGCAGAGAACTAAAATTACTACTTAAAAATCTAAAATATTTATAAATATTTGTAGTGTATTATGTAAACATAAATCGAACTGAATAATAGAAAAAAATAACAGAAAATATTTATACAATACTGTTATGCCCAAATAAACAATAATGTTTAAATACTTTTACATCATTTCATAATATTTTCACTGGATCGTTCATTGTGGCTATTCTCATTTTATCCGTGTTCTCTGCTCTGCATCAGCTCCTAAAAACATTTTGATGATCTGATTTCACTCTGCAGCACGTTTGTGGAGCTTTGGCTCGGCTGCACTGGAATGATATCCTTACCATATCGTAGCAGTACTGTACTGGTATTATTCTGTGCTCTGCGGGCAGCGCTGTGCTAAATGCTGCAAAGATCCTGGAGGCCAGAGCTTCAGATGCGGACACACAAATAGAAACCTAAGGAATAAATTGCTGTAACGATCACGGCCTTGCTCACCACATGAATTCCCCCAGTTGTGTTTGACAGAAAGATGCTTTTATTACCTCTGCTCCGGCCTCTAAGCTCCATGATGTTCCAGCGCTGTCACACAGCAGCTGATTAGTTAAACGGATGTTTTCCAGTTATAAAAAGGTGAAGTTTCCAACGTTTGTGGTCGGAGCGGACGTGCGATTAGCGAGAAGGAGCCATTACAGCTATCGACACACCAATAAGTGGTCATGGCCATAAAAACAACCTCAGGGTAACATCCAGGAAAACACGACCGTGGCTGTTCCTGTTCGACGCTCAGGATCTCTTATTATTTTTGATGAGAAGCACCATTATATGACTGTGGAGCTGCCAAGCTCTCGTCCTGTTTCTCTAATTGCTCATCATTATTAGATGAACGGGTCCTTTGGCCGACAATCCCCACATTTCAGCTCGCATAAACTATTAAAGTCGGACCAATTTGTTTTATATGAGCGCGGAAAACCATCCGCCAGCAGCTCTCTGATGTTTGTGCTTACAGAGTTCAGCCCGTCCACAGGGAATCCCACTCAGAACTGCTCTGATGATGATGGAGCCCATCGCTCCGTCCTCTACCTGCCGACCAGACTTTCCTGGACTCTGAAGTTGTTTGCGGTCATTAGCACAGATAAGGTTCAATCCCAGAATCCTCACAGACACACTCAGGTTGGCTGAGGTGAGAGCGAACGAGACGAATAATGGTGGATTCTATTCATCCCGTGCTCTGGTAGAAAAACCCCTCTGATCACCATAGCTACCTTCGGCAGCTCTCAGGCCTGCCGGTCAGTCGGAAAACACGATTGCACTGAGTGGATTTCCACAAACCCATTCAGTTCGGGGGCAGATCCGGGTCAGGGGGTGGATCCAGGATATGTTTTGGCATTTTCACTTTTTCCCCCCAGGGAGAAATTCACAAGTCGTTGGGCCTGAACATGAATCCAGATCCATAGTTGAATGCAGCCAGACATTCAGTTTCTCTCACGCTTTGTCCCATCCACCTGAGTGAGTCGTATCAAAGTCAAGGAAATATGCCATTTCTAAAAATGACCTGAAAATCCAGCGAGGGAAACAATTTAGTGCTTGAATGCTCCGAGTTAGAAGCTTGACTTCAGATAATTACTGCCTGTAGAAGTCACAAGCGCTCAAATGAAGCTGAGCATCAGACACCAGGGGAACGTATAAAAGACACGAGACAGGTGACCACGATCCCTTCAATCTGCCAGGAGACGTCTGCTGCCCCCGAGTGGCCACCACGAGAGAGAGCCGTGGTAACGCCAGGCTGGACTCATCCTGCCATAGGGCGCATAATGCGATGATACAGATGGAGCACAAACAGATGGGGAACACTTCCTCCAGGTGGCACACACACACACACTGGAGAGCTGCTTGAGTCTGAGCAGCATGAGCCTCTCTCTCTCTCTCTCTCTCTCTCTCTCTGTCCTCGGGCTCAGAGGGGACACACTCTGCCGACAGCTCCGACCGCGATTTCACATTGTCTCACCTTCCTCCTCGCTCCATCCAGGTGTGGCGTGTCGCAGTGATCAGGCTCCACAGCGCGAGGCCGAGCCGTACATTTATATTCCCAGGAGGACGCCCCATCTCTGGAGGAGACAAACACACAAGGGACACAATAGACGAGGGGTTTAAGATGAGAAACTGCTTGTAGGCGTTTGAAAGATAAGAGCCAGCAAGAGAGAGAGATATAAGATATCCAACGTCTGTGTGAAGATGAAGAAAAAAGGGATTTCGTATTGAAAATGAATGTTAAAGGTTGTGGGAGAACTCAGGGTGTGTGTTGTTTAAAGGTCACGAGACTCAGCTGATGTTAGAGATGAACTGTGAGATGGTTTTATTTCACAGCCTGATGCCGAGAAATCAGATGCTGGATAAAAACAGACGTCTCCTGTTGTGCTGCGGTCGACCCAGAGAATACATCCAGACTCTGGACAGACACGTCTGTTGGGAACATTTAAAATCAAATCCTTTATTTGATCTGGACGCCCCCTCCTCTCTGTCTCTTTCCATGATTGACAGCTCGATTTGAGAAATAAAAAGTTCCTCCATGCCTCCACCACTGGGTCTTATCAGGGGGAGTAATTAAAACACGTGCATGGGCGTGCAGATAATTTCAAACTCATTTCGAGCATGTTTTTATTTCCTTCCGCAATAATATGCTGTTCACCATAATATTACCTCCCATTGAAAGGAGTTAGTGAGAAAATGAGCTCCTGATGATGCTCGGAGAGAGAGAGAGAGAGAGAGAGAGGGAAATCCAATTCCCCTCTGGATTTGAAATCATTGATTTTTCTCAAATCCAATTTCACAAGCTTTGAGGAGTTTTTTTTTTTTTTTTTTTGGTGCACGCAGTCCTTGGAAGTCTAAGAGAGGAATTTCACCTCAATACAAGCCGCCCTGATGCATCTTTTTTTTTTCGGGGGTCGTCTGATTTGAGCGGACGCCAGCAGCCAGAAAACCCCCGAGCCTGACAAAGTGACGTGACCTGGGAGGAGAAGTAGTGTTGGTGTTTCACCTGTGAAATAAACACACACAGAAATTGCAAATGAAAGCAATTGCACAGCAAAACTCGAGGGTTAAAAACTCAGGGTGCTGCTTTCCCCCAGCTGCCATGTAATCCAACGAATTGGTCTCAGCTGTTTCTTCATCTTCTCCGGGGGAATATTTTTCTTCTCCAGGACTCCCGAGGAAGATCGTAGTCCTCTACAGTGTGGACACACACACACACACACACACTGTGCAGAGCCCTTTCTGCAGCCTGCGGCCACGTAACACAGCAGTGTGTTCACTAATCTCCTCTCCAACAGACGGCCTCCACATTCCAAACTATTTAATCGATTTAGATGCAACAGACCAACGGCTCCAGAGTGTAGAATGTGTGATGATGGCCTCCACGTCTCAGAAGAAACAACTAAAGCCTCTGAAGGGACATGCTGGTCGTTTACTCTCTCTCCTGAAAACCCATCTTGCTCCGATCTTGATGCAATTGAAATAAAAAATAATAAAAACAATTCTTATGTTGAATTTTACTGCCAGCGCCCTCTCACACTGACTGCATCCCTACTGTGTGATGCCGTCGCATGTTTGCTGGACGCTGTGCTCTGGACCTTGCGGCTGCGGCCGCAGCTGTGAGGCAGATGCTGCTGCACATGAATGCATTGGATGACAGTGCACGCTAAAGATGCTGCCGCTGCCCTGTGCATGTGGGGTTTGAATCAGCCCCGTCACCGCTGATGATGTGCCATATTACCGTTGGTCTCATGGTGGCGCTGTGGTGAAAAGCTGAACTTCGGGTGCAGAGGAAGGCCAGACACGAGGTTTAGAAACCCCGCAGGCTCCGTGTTGGTGAGATTGGTTTTACAACTTCTTCCAAACAGAAATAACCTGAATTCATTTTCATTAATCAATGTTCTAGCTGAAGCTTTATCACTGGAGCACGCTGAATGTTACGAGCACCCCGAGGCCTTGAAACCAGGAAGGACACAAAGGAACAATCCCACAGTTCAAGAGGCATAATTCAAGCTTATTGTGGAATACGCCCCCCCCCCCACCCCGAACCCAGCGGAGAGGTGAAGAGAGAAGCGTGCATGACAAAGTACTCATAGAGGCATACAGGGGATTGGCTATTGAGTGGAAAAGTGCACATTAAGCTAATGGAGGAAGCCAACAGACTGCTATTCAACCCCCACAGCCTCCAAACTCCAACCTCGGTGCACTAATGCACGATCCATCCGAGGCTTGTTGGACAATCGCTGTCCTCCCTAAGATATATGTTTATAGGGGGGGAAGACTTTTTATGGATGTGTTGAGGAGCACGCTCCTCCTGGAGGAGCTTCAGTCTGAGAAAAGGTTAGCATCAGCTGTGCACTGGAGCTTTAGAAGAAGGACATTTTCAAATGTCAGTATCCAGGCACGATAATGTTATTATCAGATAACAAAGAACGGATGGGAGGGGAAAATAAAAGCTCCTCCATGCTGTTCTCCATTCAGAATCTTTCTCAGCTGAATCGCTGAAAGCGTCTCTGATGTTATCCGCCTTAGAATATCTGAAAAAAAATAAAGGCATTTGCAGAATAAATCACAGACCTTTTCAGACGCCTAGACTGAACAATAGCCCATCACTCCTCACAACTAAACCCAGAATGAATTCTCATGAAGTGAATATCCTGCAAAACAACACAATGCACTGCTTGTGCTTCACAGAAATGGCGAGAACAGAAAATGAAATGCCTTGGTTCTGTGACTCCGGTGTGATCCAGGGCTTGCTGGAGGACCCACGGGTTTTGCTGTGAACAAACAGCCATCCACTGAAATAGGATTAGGAACTCGTGATAAGACTCATCAGCTTTTTACTGCTTTTTACCACAGGAAGCACTGATTGATAAACACGACACGCCATCAGACCCAGTCCCCAGAAAACCCAGGGGTGGAGTTCTGACGGATCCAGGGATGGAGACTCTGCCTCCTGAGTGCACTCTGAGGCCTGTTGGCTTTTAGAGCGATGCTCTAAGAACCACTGAGTGCCTCACGCTGCCGAGTCAAAGGTAATGAGGACACGGACAATAGGAAATTATTTCTTGTTGCCGGTCAGTAAATAGCAGCTCAGGACCGAGAGGAAAATGGGTTCTTCCTTTTCCATTTCACCGGCTCCTCCTCTGGGGAGGCTGTGACACCAGCGCCGGCAGAGCTGGTCTCAGTCTCACGCCCCCCCGGGGACAGGAATCACACTTGGGCCCGAGCAGTGGGCGAACAGGGTCTGTCACTTTCTTAATGTCACTGCAGCTGCTGGCAGGAGCGAGACAACGCACAATCAATACACTGAGTGAGATTTACAGGGCAGAGGAGAAACAGACGGACTTCAGGCCTAATTCTACCAAATCCATCCCAAATACTCCGAGGCACGAAAACCCCACTTCTTCATTACCTCACCCTGCGCAGGCAATTATTACAGCTGCTGCAGCATTTCCATTATTGATGTTTTTATAATGGAGCTGTGGGGGGACTGAGGAGCCACAGAGTTTCAATGAGATGAAAATACAAAACCCCCGAAAACAGGAATCCTCACTATCGTGTTTTTCTAGTTTTCCCATTTAAAGAACATTATAAACAACCTGAAGCCTGAGAGGCACCTTTTAAATTCCAGAGGTAACCTGATGGAATGAGTCTGACCACATCCGGTGGCAGAGCTGACCGGCCTCAGCTCTGGGTAAGTGCTCACGATGGAGACCACCAGGCTGCGTGTTAACAGGAGATTATATGTGTGAACATGACACTTGATCCCTCATTGATGGATTGTGTTCAGCATCGGACAGGACGTGACGTATCCCTAAACAATGAAGGCATTAAGAGATCAGACATCCCTCTAACTGTCTATCCTCAGTAGAATGACTCCTCTTTAATGTTTTTAACCATCCCACGAATCCATTTTTTGGATCCGGGCTGTGTGGAAGCAGCAACCAGTGCTCCAGGATCAGAGGCAGCTCTCTGTGGAGCTGTGTGTTTTCACTGGTTTGTGGAGGGTGAGCAAACATTTTGGCTGCACACGGCTGCAGCGATGAGCCGAGGTGGACGAGCACCGGGAGATTAAAAGCTGTGAGGGCAGCAGAAGACTGGATCAATCAAATATGTCAATGATTCATTTAGAGACTACACTCCTGGGGCTGCGCACACTTCAGAGGGCTGGGGATGTCATCATGAAACACGAATGGGGCCGTGTGCACGGCGACAGTGATGCAGATATTGATAGAATAGAATTGTTGGGAAGTGGAGACAAAGCAGAGACACACACACACACACAATGGAACAAAGCTTCCCTCTGTCCTCGCGTCGATCGGTTCCCCAGGTATTTGAAGGCTCCTCTCCCAGGTGCAGCCAGTTAGCCCTGAGGAGCCTGACGAGGCTCACATGAAGCCTCCAGCTGCCAGCGCTTGGATTCACAGACCGGTGCTGTGAAATGATTGCACTCAGAGGAATTGATTTCAAATCCCTGCTCACTGAATGCCTCCACTTTCTCCGTGTTGTGAAAATCCAGACGCAGAAATTAGACAAGAAAAGATGTTAGGTCCCCTCAGAGACGTTTTCCTGTCCGCTTTATTTGGATGCTGACAAATGTGTTGTCGTTCCCCGACGACCTCTGGCAGCGCGGCTCGAATTCTCAAGTTCATCAACGGCTGGAACCGTCTGAGAAAGAAACGCTTTTATTTTTACGCTGTTTTAAAAGTTGAGGCAAGTCAGAATCAGGCCTGAATTATTGAACTGTCTCTGAGCTCTCAGCCTAAAACACAAGTTTGAGAGGATAAAGTTTTAATTTTTAAGGTTGCAGCTCTTCACAGCCAAGACTACTTCAGAAATGAAGAATGTTGTCTCATAAAATAACTTTGTTCTGGTAATATCACAACATTCAACATGTTGATAAAACTTTGCCTTTGTTTGGATTTAGAGTACGTTATCGACACGATGCTTGTACTTTTACCACCGAGTACAAAAACACTGTAATCACAGAACGTCATTGTGCGACAGAGAAGTCTCAGTGAGGCTTTGAGCTTCAGTCGTTTCTCTTTATTTCAGACAAATGTTGGATGGACAATTGCAACAGTTTTAAATTCCAGCATTTCCTGATATGAAAAGTACCCAGCAGGCTTTGTTCACCATTGTCTATTTAGTTTCTCTGTCAAGGTAAAACAGGAGGGAAATAAAAAGCGTAACTTGCAGCTCTTTTAAACTAGCTGTCTGTCTAACCTGCCTCCACAGAACCATTTGGCAGCATTACACAGAGCTGGTGGGAACAAGCCATGACAGGTTACGTAAAGCTGCTTCAATGAAGACGAAGGAATAAAAAAAAGTAATGAAACTTTCAGGGTGAAACGCAGAGAGGAAGAAGAGTTCTGGCATCGCTTTGTGACCTTAACTCGAAAAAGGAACAAGACAAGAAGTGGGAATGTTTTTCTAACCTTCGTCACACCAACAGCTGACCGGCCTCCTCCTCCAAATCAGAGATCACATCAAGATAAAAAGAGCACGTGATTGTACATCGCATGCTTCTTTTGTCATGTGTGATCGATGTCTGATGTCTGCAGCTGACTGGGAGCTAACTGTGGGTAACGGGTATGGTCTGATGGAGCCTGAACCCTGAGGATCCGTGTTTCCTGACACAGATCAAGAGACTGAATCAGAACAAGATGCAGGAACACGACCTGTGGCCCCGGCTCATGCGAGTGCTCCTCTTAATCAAATGAATCCTCCAGCGTTGTGCTCATCTCCTGACCTTCCGACCAGCACATATCCCTTTTGAAAAGAGCCGCAGCGGCTTCACCAGAGGATCGAGACGTCCACAACAGAGCGTCTGAGATGAGCGTCAGTCCATTTCCTCTCGTGTTAGCCCGGCCGAAGGGAAACATGTTTTTTCTGCCTCTCATTGTGCTCAACAGCGTCTCTGTCTTTCATCTAACTCGATCAGTTATGCATGCGAGCCCAGCACGCCTTTCTTACTCAAAAACATGACAGCGTCGCCGCCGCTGACACGGCGCGGCACAAAAGGTGGTTGTGTCATCGTGACATTTTTGAAGTTTGGTCAGTCACATGTTGCTCCAACCTGCAAAGGCTGCGCGAGGCTTTCATCACCGCCACTCGGGGACTTTCAAGAGACATTAGAGATGTTTAAAGCCGTTAGAAGCCCCCCCCTCCCTTTCTGTCACTATGAAAACTAGAAAGCCATTAACATTGCTGTCAGTGAACTCCTGACGGTCTCAGGAGAGGCTCTGGAGTTTCTGCAGCCAAAACTCCGGTAAGAATTCCACAGAAAGACCAAAGGAGGTGATGTGAGAAGAGGAGGTTCAACACAAAGGTGGCGAGTAACCAGAGCAGGCGGGAGCAGGGAACCGTCGAGACCCAGGTAAACAGAGTCACAGAGGAACACGGGCAAACGGTGGCTCCGTGTGGGCCGAGCCAGGGTTTGGGTCAGAGACTCAACAGATGGACCACGCCCAGACAGGAGAAGGAGAGTGGGGGGGACTGCTCCATTTTTATTCTCCTTCTAAAAACTGTGTGCATCAAAAAAGTCCAACAACACTTTCTCTGCCAAGGGTTTTCCTCCAGATCTGGGAATTCTGGCTGCAGACGTCGGCGGCCGCTCAGCCACAACAACGTTAATTAAGTCGACACAGATGCTGGAACACACATCTGTTTGTACTTCGTTTCCTGCAGGTTTAAAAACTCCAAGACGAAAACCTGACGCGGCTGTAATTGACACCCGAGGAGGTTTTAACGCGCAGCCGCAGTTCGTCCGCGACTTGTGTTTGTTTGTGTTGTAATGGAGTAACAGCGCTGGATGTTTTACTTATTATCATGGGGGCAGCTGCTCTGTAATCGTGAGGGATGCGCGGAAGAAAGTAATTGGATCATTGCAACACTGGGTTTCACTCACAGCTGTCTGTTCTCCATCCTTTCCTCTAAACGGGTTTGTCATATGGCTCCGTCGTCTTCCGCTCAGACGTCCAATTAACTCTTTATTTGTGCAAACCAATAATTCGCCGGGCGTTGACTGGAGTCTGTTTAGCATGCGAGTTCCGCCGCTGACGTAAATTAAAGTGATGACTTCATGTTGTCACTCCTTTATTTCGAATTTGGGCTTTTTTAAACGACAAACCACGAGACGCTGCTTCTTCTTCTTCGCTGGCTCCAAACGACGTGCGTGGACTGAATGTTTTGTTTTGGACGCTCGCGTCCTGACCGCCGACCACATCCTGTCTCTCTCTCTCCAATCAGGAGAAACACGCCGTTTTCCATCGCAGGAAGGCTCCTATCAAATATTAAATTGTGCTAAAACGCTCTGCTGGGCTGCTGCCATGGAAATATGGACTGTCATTCGGCCTCCAACTCTGATTTCTGGATGATTGTCTGCTTGCAGAAAGAGGCGGGGAGGAGGTTCTTATGTGCACGGCTAATGGCTTTTCCTCTCATTACTGCCCTCCTTGGAGTGCACAGACACAAGCCTCATTTATTAGAAGATGAGGATGTCATGTGTGCAAGTGGTTCTGGTTGTTTGGTCTAAATAACCAAGAGGAAGAAAAACACCCTGACAATTTTCGGGAAGCCATTTTTAAAAAAATGACAAACAGAGGCCGAACCCGACTCTGCCGCTTGTCTGCGGCGGCGGCGGTGGCGGCGGCAGGGGTCTCAAATGTTGCTGCTGTCGCTTCATGTCTAATTAATTAACCCCGTCCGGTCCCGTCAGAGCCCTCGGCAGCGGGAGCGGGTTACCGCGGAGATCACACCACGTCTGTGTGTCTGCCAGCGGGATCGATGAAAGGATCGCAGATTTGATCGTCCTCTGAGAGGCAGTTGCTCTGACTGATCCAAATAAAGCAGCTTGACGTCCGGGACAGATTTCAGCGCAGCGACGAGCGAGCGTCTCAGTAAATAAGAAAACCCTCCACACGCTGATCCTCACTGCATCAGCAGGATTTAGATTCTGCACAACTTCAGGCAAATGGAAGTTGACAAGGAGCTGTGGAGTTTGAGCCGTCAATACAAATCCACCGATGACTCAGCATAAACGTTATCTACAGAGCCTAAAGTTGATCAAACGGAGCAATGGGTGTGTTCCTAATTTGTCACACTTCTTTTTTTTAAGCGGCCTATGCGGCAAAGGATGAAACCTGAATCCATCCACACAGGAAGTTTGGAAACGTATTCTCCCAGACACTGGTTTTTGAGATTTTAAAGCCCGAGCTGGTTCTAAACTGGTCTGTGGCTATATTCAGTCTCTTTAATTTATTCATGGCTATTTATACTTGACTGTAATTGTCTCTGACACTTTGTGGCCCTGAGGGAAACTTTTATCTACTTCTGTCTCTTTGATGAGATGGAAATAGACGATGAAAAACACATTTTAGCACTTCCACTGTTGTGTACTCCAACAAAGACAAAGACGGGGTTGATACCCGGTCCTGAAAGATCTCATTCAGCCTCGGTTTTTCTTTTGGGATCGATTTTGTAGCCGTGGCAAAAAAAAAGCTGCTTTTGAATCTGCTCGCATAATCTCTTGTTTTCCAGGAGAGATTGATTACTGCTGCCAGACAGTGAAGTTCATTTCATGGCAAATCTAATATGGATCCATATAAAGTCTCCGTCTGAGCGGCTCCCTGCACCGTCGTTTTTTTTAAGACATTACCGACGTGTGACGGTGCATTGCAGTTGTCTTTATTCTTAATTTATCTTATTATAAGTCAGGCATCTTGTTAGAGCTCCCCGCTCTCTGTTGGAGACAAATGAGGTTCTTTTTCTGCATTCACAGGAGTTACAGCCTGCCCCCATTACTCCGTCCAGGCCATAAATAGTTAGAAACCTGTGACACATTTAATTAAATCCAAAAGCTCGAGCTGACGGCCATTGTTTGGCTCGCCCTGCTTTTTGGCTCTAATGGATGCTTGAGGTCCGTAATGCCTCAGCGCCAGATCCCGGGTGTCACTGGGGAGGGACGGTGAATAATGGGGCTCCGGCAGATCTGGTAATAAACCTGCGTGGCACGGATGAAGATGTCAAACCGTCTGCGGCGAGAGCGCAAATCTCTGAGTCATTAATCAACCGGGCAAGAGGATTGTGGTAATGGCCGCGCACATTTTCTAAATCAGAAAATGACAAAGCTCGTGCGACAGTTATCGGCGGGACCGGGGGTGAACGGAGCTCGGAAGCTTCCAACACACTGAGCGCCGGTGTTTTGATAGAGGATTTATTTGGGTCTCGCTCCAGCGGCGGCTGCCAGGCGGCATCTGGATAAAATCACAGCGCCGGTGCTTAGTCAGGAGGCGACAAAGAACAGCTGAGCTCCGGGAGCAGCCGCAGCAGCCCCAGATTAGTCAGTGTTCTTCATCTCCACTTTGTCGTACAGTTCCGCCGTGATGGACAGGTAGATAAGAGATTAACATTTGGCAGCAGTCTATCAGATTTCAGCGCGAGGATGGAAATCCAATTACCGCTTCATTCTATCAAGCTGTGGGTGTGGGAGTGAGGGATAAGCTCCTCCAGAGAGCGAGAGGGAGACATTAGGAGGAGTCATGATGCACCACCTCACATCTGAATGCAAATAAATATTGTCTGTTCTCGGAGTTTTCATTGAGGTTGATCGCTAAAAGGCGAATGTTTCTGAGTGGAATGAAAATGACAGACGGGTTTGAGGGAATCCCTTATGGAGCGTCTGGTCGTCCGAGGTTTTCACCAAATGATGAGCGTGATTTAAATTTGCTTTCTTTTTGCTCAGTTTGAGTCTCCTCCGACTCCTGAATCTTGTGGAGAATCCAGAAAGTTTGAACCCTGACAAACTGAGAATTTTATCAAAGGTAACAGAACAAGTCATTTAAATGCATCACACCCACTTCCAGTCTCTGACGCTCTCCTGCTTCGTACATGGATGAACAAAACACGACAGAAGAAGATTACAGGGTAGAAACGGTGAAGAGGACAAATCCCGTGATGCTTTATTGCGTCATCGAAGTAACAAGGTCGTTTGAGAGTTCCATGTTGCGCATTTAAAATAGTTAGACCATAATTTTACTTATCTCCATTGTGTCTGTAGAGATGAGTCCAATAATGTACGATTTTAAAATGTTATATATTGGTAACTGGCTGGAATCAGCAGGCGGTATCTTCCACCGTCTCCTCCAGAGGAACGGCTCCTACATGTGGACTCTTACCATGGAAACAGAGATCAGGAAAGCAAATTTAGATCTCTCACATTTGGATGTGTGACAGATTATTTCTGCTCTCTGATGTTATGCAAAATGCTCAAGCACCAAAGAATCAAGAGGATGAAACATCCAGGACTGCAGCTGTTTTCATTTTGCACCTGAAGCCTGAACACAAAGTCCTGATTGTGGAGTTTCTGAAAATCTCAAACTTTGGAACAAAACAAACAACTGGCTGAACATAAGAGACTCTGAATGCACCGATCAGTTGCCTGGCAACCATGCTACTGTTGGCATCAACAGGTTGTTGTTTGGTTTTCGAGCCTGCAGCTTTTTTGAGCTGCAGCTGGAGGGTTTCTAGTGAATCATAAATATTCCATTTTATAATGAAACGTTGTCATTTTGAGCAAGATGAAATAAAACCAGGCTGAATAATAAACTTCAGAGTTGTGTTCCCCATCGATGGTGAATTAATCCTTCCCTTCCTAATCCTCATAGTCAGCTAATCTGACTGAAACATCGATAAGGCTGAAGGAAACCCTGGACAGGTCCCCAGCAAATCTTAGACTCAAAGTGAGATCCGCATCTGAGCATCTACTCTTCGTACTACCATGAAATATAATATATATACGTGAAGTCCGAAAGTCTAAGACTGCTCATGTGTAACGTTCAGTCCTCTGGGTGGATGGTTAATGTATGAACAAATGGAGCGCCATGCATTATTGACGTGGACGTGAGTGCACGCTGACCCAAGGTTCTAGAGGTGCCTCACCTCTTTTCTCAGCGGGGGGGGGGGGGGGGGGGGGGGGGGGCACAAATGTCCATCACCAGCATGTCAGGGACACAAACACAAATTTAATTTTTTTTTAAATTCCAGTTTAATTACATCACTGCAGGGCTCCATCAGGGCCCCAACAGGAAAAAAAATTATCCTGAAAAACACATTATTACAATTTTAATTAAACACTTTCCTGGCTTTTCACACAATCTGTTCAGAATTTCTCTGCAGTCAACTTGAACCAAAGTGTTTTTTTTTACAGGAGAGAAAATTGGTGTGAAAGCTCATTATTCAAACTCTTTAGCATCGGCCGACGACGTGACGACGTGCCACAGAAAGATGGTGAAGTTCAGAGAGAAACAAACGAAGCTAATATCTGCATCTCCACAGTGGAGCGACCTATTGACAGAATCACTGGCCTTTCAGCCCTGAGCGACTCCTCCTGTGGAATCACAACAAAGGACGTGATGGCACCTGCTCGGTCGGTTCAAGGGAGCGGTAATTGTTCGCTCCTCCAGCCTCATTGTGATGCTCGCTCTTTTTCTGTGGCGACAGGAATTTCCCTGCAATTAGAGCAATGTACTCTCAATCAGCGGCTTCGGCTGCGCTGCTATCGATCAGCCCACCAATCACGTCTCGATCAGAAACTAGGGGAAGCACTCGTAGATAATGTTTGGGAAACGTTGAGCACGCAAGGCAAAATACATGGCGGCAGCTACTTTGACGTCGCCATGGTTTCTATGAGGAATAAATACGGTCATCTTCGAGTCATCAGCCACTTTTTGACTAGAAGTACATGGGATTTGCAGACATGGCGCCACCCACTGGCAGTGGCGATTGTTGTGTTTTTTATCTAATAGCGTGAAAGATGAACACTGGCCCATATTCAGGTTACGTTATAGCGCCACCTACTGGCAATGGGAAATGTTCTTCGTGGATTCCTTTGTATAAATGGAATAGAATAATGCGGAACGCGTTTATGGGTGGCGTGTGTGGACGCTGGCACCTCTCCGATGTATAAAATAGGTGCAATTAGCAGAAGAAGGCTATTGACTGAGAGGCTGGACCCAGAGCAGCTTCCCTCATCACTCTTAATCAGCGGTGGGTGAACTCGGTTGCGCGAGATTTTTCCACTTTCCAAATTAAAGTGGAAACACTGGACAACATAAGCTGTTATTAAAACTCATGCAGCCAATTGATTTGCTTATTGCACTGAGGGCTTTCATAAGAGATTTTCACATTAGTCAAGGACTAGTCTCACTCAAATCAGGAGTGTGCACCCCCCCCCCCCCCCCCCCCCCCCCCCCCCCCCCCCCCCCCCCCCCCCCCACTCAAATCAGGAGTGTGCCCCCCCCCCCCCCCCCAGCCCCCCTCCTCCACCATTCCTCCAAATGAGCCCCTTTACTACGCATCCAAATTTCCGTGCGCAAGAATTGGCTGCTCTCCTCTCACGTCATTATTTGGGGTCCTGCGGGGTCCTTGGCGGTGCGGGACCACGCGCACACTCACGCAGGTCCACGAGATGCAGGAGAAGTTAAATGAACCCGCACGACCACGACGTCCTGTAACTCACGAGGAGGAGGAGGAGAGAGGAGGAGAAGGAGGAGGAGGAAGGGGGAGGTGTAGTGGACGCAGATATGTTGGTCATAAATCCCTCATTTAACTTCAGTGGTTGCACAGACATCATCCCCTCCCCCTCTTCCTCCTCCTCCTCCTCCTCCTCCTCCTTCTCCTCCTGCTGAGGGAGTAGCTCAGGAAGGGAAGAGAAGAAACAAGACTTCAGCACCGGAGCTGTCCGCGGCTCCTGTGCGTGATCTCCGCGGGACCGTGCGGGAAGGGAAGGAATTAAAAAAGCAACAACAACAGCAACTGCGGAGCCATTCATCCCTCTGCGGGGCGCACACTCTGATTCCGAGCCGTGCCATGCTGCACAGCCGGGCTTGAGGCAGGAAGGAGAAAGTCCCCAACAAGTCGCGGTGCACAGCCTGTTCCCTTTCACGGTAGGTCCTCTGTGCGCATCTACAGATGCTGCTCCTCTGGGTGTTACATAACAAACGGAGGCGCTGCTCCTCCACCGGCAGCGTCTGGATGCTCAGACCCGGGACAGTGGTGGACCGGTCTCATTTGCAGCAGCTCGTGTGAGGGGCAGATTTAGGTCACAGCCTGCACATGGATGGGTGTGGATGCTTCATGTCCAACTCTGTGCTCGTTCTGTTTCACCAGGAGATCGGGGAGTTGTGGGCTGTAGACGCACATGTGCGTCACGGTTAAAGCACCAGGCTGCTGTGAGTTGTGTCAGTGAGCGGGTTCCAGGCTCGGCTGGGTGGATGTGAGCCGGTGCTGCTGCTGCTCTCTGCAGACACGCTGTAGCTGCCTCTGTCTCCAGCTGCCCACTTCTTCCCAGCAGTGTCCCACTGGGGAGTGCTGCTGTCCATTAAGCTCTCCATCAGTGTGTGTTTACAACCCCCACAGCTGCCATCCGCCAGGTCCAGCCGGAGCCAGTTGTGGATGTTAACCTCGGATTGAGTTCTGCTTCTCGTTCTGTGACAGAACCCCTGAGGTGCTTCGCTTCGGTGTCAGAGAGTCTACATACATCTACATCCTCCTCCATTCAGGTTTTTGGCTGCCCCCCCCCCCCCCAGCCACCTTGTTCCATTCACAAGTTGAATTTCAAGCCCTGTCATTGTTCTGTGAGAGTTTTGTGTTTCTTCTGCCTCTTGTTGCAGAGGCCATGAGAAATGAGTTTAGAGAGAACCCTCCTGAATCTCTGTGGTTGGGTTTATTTAGCCCTGTGTGCCCGGGTGCCTGTAGATCTGCGTGCTTTAACTAGTTCATAATCATTCCACTCACTCGCAGGCAGCCGGGCGAACTCGTTAGTGTAATTAGTTCCAGGTCCGTGCTTCCCTGGTCCGTGGGTGAGATCTTTGGCCAAACTGAGGGCGGTGGTGGTGGTGGTGGTGGTGGGGTTCGCTCTCATGAAAAGACAAGCTTTGTGGGGCCTCCATTCAAACACTCCCCCCTTGTCCCGTCCCATTCCCTCTCCTGGAACGAGGGATGAAAAGACGGGCTGGTTGGGATTCTAATCAGCACATACCAGTCACATCCAGCAGGGAGGGGAACCGGACAGCCCGACACCAGAGGATATTTCTGCCTCTGTGTTACATCACTGTTGAAGGAGAGCAGATTGGAAACGGTCTGATCTGTTGATGAGTGGAGGAGGATGCAAAAGATGAGATGCGAGGTGGTGGTCCAAAGAAATGAACACTCATATATTTTTGGGTGTGTGTCTGTGAAAACACTTCCGAGCTGCTGAAAGGAAACAACCTGAGAAGATGGTATTGAAATCCTTTGAGAAAAGCAGGTCTGGCCTCTGTAAACACTTTTAAAAGGGAATCTGGATTTTGGCCTCCGTGGAAATGCATGAAACGTCGCTTAAACGCAGCGCCAAGAGGTCGCCATGGCGTAGAGAAGTCCCAGACGGTTTGAATCATTGGCCCTGCGAGGTCCCAGATGATTTGAAAAACTTGGTTGAGCTCTGAGCCGCGTTAAAAGCGTAATTGCAGAAATCTGTTTCCATAAATTGGGTAATAAATTTGAACCCAGTATGAATGCGTCTACATAAACATATACATGGCACACAGCTCTGAAACCTGCAGTCCTCTGCCACGCTCTGGCCCTGACCTTCACGTAACATCCTCCCAGCTGCACCAGGTCAGCCGGATCTCACCTGAAGGACAGCAGACATTGTTCTATGGTGATTTATAAAGTTAATAATAAACCATTTGTCCAACACGCCAGCTGGAGTTGAGCATCACCTCACATATATCCTCACAGACCTGCAGATTTTTCATTAGGCTGATAAATTGCTGTTATACGAGCTTCGGTAGATCTCAATAAGTTCCTCGCAGCGACACTTAAGCAGCGGAGGACTGAATACTAATACAGACCTTAAGGTGTCCCTGATGGCCTCTAATACACTGCAGCCTGTGGGCGGGGCACAGATTTATGGGCTCGGCTCCTCGTCTCCGGTCCACGTTCCCAGAACAGATTGAAGTGTGACTTCCTCTTTTTTCTTCATCTGTCTGAATGTGACGCAGGACGTCCTGCGCAGGGACGTCATTAATAATCCCCAGATGCCCCAGAGAGCGGCGTCATTCACAACCTCGCCGCTCTCGAATTTTCTACCTCAAATATTTCTCTTAACTTTTCGAAGATAAGTTTGTTTCCCTCGGTTCCCTGATACTCTGCAAACTGACTGATTCAATCCTCCGTCACGCCTCCAGAAGAACGCCTGTTGTCTCTGTGGAATATGGATGAATCAAGACTAAGCCGGGTCTCATAAGACACACGCCACAGCCGAGTGGATATCTGATGTATCTTGCCATCCTGAAACTGTTCCACTGCTGTGCAGATTGACATCATAACATTTCCCCAGGTCTGCCCTGTTTTCTTTCCCTGCATCGAGATCTTTTTTTATCCAGGGGCATTTAAATCATTCAGGAGGAGAGAGAGAGAGAGATGCCCTCGCAGGAGTCCGGTGGATGTGGAGCCGGAGGGAGCTTCATCTCACCCTCTTCTGCCTGCATTGGCCTCAAACGTAATAAGAAGGGTGAATCTGGGTGACGCCTGAGCGGCGCCACGGTCGGCACTTGAAAGAAGATTTGCCATTTATCACGACTCGTGTTTGATATGTGATGGATCCGGCTGGTGGGTGTGAGGCCTCTGTGCTGAGCAGAGAAGACGCTGAGATATGAAGCAGAAATGCTTCAACAAGTTCAGGAACACTCAGATTATTCCAAATACAGATTGGATGAAGATTTCCTTCTTCAACCAGACGGTGTAGAGTGATTTAACCCCAGAGAGTGTTCCCTCTGCAGCTACATGAAGGAACCTCAATTTTGGAGTCCCAAAAAACGAAGCTAAATAAACATCTTTGAAAATAATGAGTGCTGAAGCTGATCTGCTAACATGGAGAAGGACTGGTGTTTATGCGATACTGCATCCAGCCACTAGAGGGCGACTGGTTTGAATCACGTTGCTAGAAACTTTGTGATTGACGTGTATTTGTCTGTCTTCTTCAGAAACAACTCTTTGCTTTTCCTGATCTGTCAGGGATGCAAACACCCTCCGACTCTCCCGTGGGTCCGACGTGCACGCCGGCGGGGAGCTGCTGTTAAAAGTTGCTGTCAGTCAGAATGGGAGAATGAGATTTTCTGCTCGTGGTCAAAAAAAGCGGTAGGCTCTCCGATCTGACGGGGTGGCATCCATCCTTCTAATAAACTGAGGTATCAGAGCCGCACGCTGACCCATTTGTGTCAGAATGACTCGTACATGGGGTGAGTGATAGAGGGAGGGAGGGAGAGAGGGAGGGAAACAGCCCTCATTGTAAATTCATAAGTTAACCTGGAAATGACAAGGTCCTCTGTGCGCTCGGGTGTTTTTTCAGCTGTGGCTTCGTTCCCTGCTCTGTTTTAAGAGAATGCTAATCCTACGAGGTGCGTGCACCTGCAGCATCCTGTCTTCATTCCCCCTCTGGTGTCGTGTGGATTTCCATTACGAGCAATTGAGGCAATGTGAAAAATGAGTTGGGGCATTGAATTTATTAATAATGCAGGTAAATGGGAGTCTTTTTTTTCTTTGCTCTCTATATATTTTGTTTTAGTGTCTGACTTTCGAAGGGTATTAAAATTCTTTGCATGCTATTTACTGCTGGCACTGATTTCATAGAGTGCACACAGACCTTGGGGCTTGTAACATCACTTAGTTTATTGCTATTGTTTCTAACTCTCCTCCCCCTCCCCACCCCTGCTGCTGCTTATGAAGCCTTCGCACTTTGCTCGCCATTAAATAACAATTTCTTTATCGATGACAACCTCATATGAAATAGCACGGCTCATTATCCGCACAGCTCCGTAATTGAGGATCCAGCAGTGGTGGCACCGTTTCACCGACATTTTGCCTCTGAGCGTGCGTTTCTTTTTGGCCTTGGGCTCGAGCAGCAAAGCCGATCCTCGGAGGCATTTCTGGCATCTACAGGCTGCCGCTGTTTGTGCCACAGCGCTGCTCCTCGCCAGAGAGGGAAGGTCACTTCAGCTGATAATTAAGTCCCCATAATAATCGGAGCACCAGCCTGTACATTGTGATTATGCCGTCACCACTCAGCGGTCTGTGTGTGAGCTGTTTGGGAGGAGATTTTTACACATTCTAGAGGTTGAAATCATTTCCAAGCTCCTGATACGTGCGTGAGCCAACGTAAGCACTTTGAGCTTATTTCCATCAGGGGATTTATCTGAATGTTTTCCTCCACAATATCACTTTTAATCACAGGCTTTCTAATGCATAACCTCAAAGTGCAGAGTTTGCACAACGATAAACACAAAGTCTGGAGACAGGACCCCCCCCCATACATTTAAAGAAACTACTTAATTTGAAATACCTGCTGAACAAGCAAGGTAGCGTGCAGATGCATACGCTCAGCGAGGCTAACGTGAACGTTCCAGGGTTGCATATCTGCGTTTGTGCCGGAGTGATTAAGGTTTCTGAAGGACAGGAGAATCTCTAGCGGAGGACAGGAGGACGTTTTGGTTTTGAGTGTGTCCTGACGCACTCTATTTGAAATGCAGTCTTTATTTCAGCTGACACGAGGCTTCGCAGAGAGTAGTCATCGCGGCCCAGAGGACGCCCTGCGTCCTGCATCTTAAGAGACCAAACTCGCCCTGGTCTTGTTTGTCCTTTTGTCCTCGTCAAAGCATCGGGCATGAAACAGTCAAGTTAAAAAGAGGCGGCCACAGCACATGAACTCTGCAAGAACGCTCGTCAGTGGAATGTTTATGCTGTCCATTAACGACCTCGTTACAAAGCTCCGCGGATTCTCTGCAACAACCTGTATTCTGGACATTTTACTCATTATATCCTTGGACTACATGAGGTTCATGGATAACATGTCCGGATGTACGTGAGGGATGAGAAACAGCAGCAGGTGGAGAGAAGCAGTGAAGGAGACGTAACCTTAAAAACAGCAGACGAACATTAACACAGTCGTATATTAGTCTAAACTGTTTGTTTCCGCGGTTTAAAGGTTTGACTGGCACATCCTCTGCCTCTGCAGCAGACTGATGGATTAGCTCCACCAGCTGTTTAAACTGATGAACCAAGCCCTGGACTCATGTGGCGATTCAGCTGAAATCTGCGTTGTACAACATTTATAACGCACACATTAAACTCGAAACGCGTTTGTAGAGGAAGGAGACGCAGTACGTCAGTTATTCCTGCTTCACACGGAACACAACACTTCAGCTTGAGCTCATTTGTGTCAGGAGACAAACCCACAGTCTGTGATGAGCCTAAATTTAAGCATTAGAATCGTTGTATATTCTCAGCGTGTTGCTGTCATTCATCAGGCTGAAGGTAGGCGTGGCTCCTTGAAAGAGCGACCTTCGCAGATGAAGTGTTTCCCCTTGAAGAAGAAGATGCTCGGCTCAATTCATTTCCTGTTTTGTCCTACATAATAAAAAATGCATCAACAACATACATGACAAAGCCTATATTGAGCACTTCACGTGAAATGCAGGAGTCCTATGCCCCATCCAATTTGACCTTTGATCTCTCTTCGTGTTCAATAGAAATCCGATGCAGCGATCAATAAAGCATGCCTGCGCTCTAACTCCTCTGCTCCTAAAACGCGAACAGAAAGAGATTTAAACGTCGTTCTGTGTGAACTTAGCGGGCGTGCAGTATTTTTTAATCCTCCGAGGGTTTAAATGCATGAAACCAGACGGCGATGTGAATGAATGCTGCACCGTCTGCAGTCTATGAAGCATGAGTCCACCAGCAGCCCGGGAACAGAAGGCCTGCTGGGTTATTGGAGAGAGCGAGCAAACGACTCCCATTTCACGTGAAATAAACTGATTGAATTTCACGCAGGCACTTATGCCGGGCGTGGATGGATGGGATTGCATTTCAGAGCAAAGACACATGTCCCATAAGTACCACATAATCAACTTGAATCCACGCCGGCGCCTCCCCTGCCCCCCAATAATGGAGTTCACTGTTGTGTCTTACTGAAGTGGAAATGGGAACTAATTCAGTTTCTGCCTTTTTGCAGAAACATAGTACATTAAGGTTTGATTTCACTTCAGGTGTCCAGGAGTTATGCCGTCGCAGTGGTTTAAAATGCAGGAGTTAGCGAAATGGTATCAGTAAAGCTGATCTTACGCGATCATAAATATTCTGAACTCACACACTGAGATTGCCATGACCTCAGCCAGTTGTGCTGATTGAATTCCAACGTGGGAATCACACGTGTGCCCTGCTGAAATAAAAAATGGACGATAACATAGCAACCGCAGGACGCGTAATGATTCCTGCTGGCCCGCAGGTTGCAGAGCGCGACCTTCGCACCAGCAGAGACCCCAACCAAATTAGGTAATGAACGATAAGAGTGAAAAAACCTCACGCAGCATAAAAACCTGAAGTCCCAGGAGCGTCACGTGTGACTCTTGACTCTTGCATGAATCATAAACTGCCGGGCCTGGAGTTTCAAGAAGGTTACAAGTTCGAGTCCAAGTTGGACGAGGGTCTGTCTGAATGGAGTTTGCGTGTCTTCCCTTAGGTTTACGACTATTGGTGATACACTTAATGATGGACAGATCAGTACCAATAGTATATCTTCATGTTATGAACCCTAGTGTGAGTGAGTTAACATGTTTTGTGTGAACTAGCCCTTTAATTGTGTACTGAATAATTGGATTACTTCCCCTGAGGCCAGATATTAGTTACAGGCTTCTGCGAGTGTGCAGTAATTTGACCTGTTGGGAGTCTGTGAGCTCCATTGGCATGTTTATTTAAATCCTCTATTCACACGTCGCTACGGCGGAGACACTTCTTCAGAACCTTAACAAATGAAACAAAACTATTTTCATTTGTTCCCACAGTGAATGGCAGCTACGTAGAATCATTCATCCTCATATGAGCAGCGGAGAGATACAATGGAGAGAATATATATCGCAGATAACTCTGCATTTTAAAACATTTGTGACGTTCTTTCTCAGTGTGGCGCGACCTTCTTTCTTAATTTGCACCTGAAACCGTGGACCCGGCAGCAGGCTGCACAACAAGAAGGAGTGAGTCAGAGAAATGAGGCAGCAGATGGGCAGAGTTTACTGAAATAAGGAGTCAAGCTCAGGGACGTTGCCGCTGAGATGCGACAGACGGAGTTGGCAAACACGAGGACGCTCACCAACAGAAAGATCTGATGTTCGAGGAGAGTAAATATTTTCATAGGGTGATGACCTCGTCAGTGTGCTCGACTGCGGAAACGTTCTCACGGTTTCCTTGTTGTGTTCTAACAGAGTCCTGATTGATATCGTTCCTCCCTTTACTCAGAGTTTCAAGTTTCCACCGCAGGACATTGGTCCGTTGTCTTTGTTGAAGGTGGTTTCACTTCCTCTGGGTTCTTGTTCTTTTGACTTGTCTCTGCTTACTGTCCACCTGACTAAACCAATAATAACAAGGCATCTTTGATTATGTATGTATATCTAAATGCTGAACATGTACTTGGAGTATACCAGTTTAACGTCTCTCTCTTGTCTCTGTCTGTCTGCAGCCATGGGTGTGCTCATGTCCAAGAAGCAGCAGGTGGAGAAGGTGCAGAAATGCAACGCTGTCGTCTCTGCCTTCCAGGCTGGCATCAAGGACCGCCCCCCCGCAGCCAGACAGGCGGAGAGAGACGAGGACGAAGACGACGGACCCGCCAGAGCTTCAGCCAACTCTGAGGCGAAGAGCGCAGAGGACGCAGAGAAGGAGGAAACGGACAATGGTGCGGCTCCGTCCACCTCCCAGCAGACCTCGAGGGACGACTGCAAGGCCAACAACGAGGCGTGGTCGAGGTTACGGGACGGGAAGGGGGTGGAGCCCGAGGATCTTGACAAGACCCATCAGCTCACGCCGCCAGCGTTCGTGCGTCCCAAAAGGGAAGCGGACGACGACCAGCCGCTGGAGGTGGAGCTGGAAAAGAAAGAGCAGGTATTGCACCGAGTCCTAAATAGAGTTTAGCCTGTGCCATTGAACCAGCAAGATACTGTATGAGAACTCATTTTACTCTCACAACACACTTTAAACCCCCGCGTCCTGGGATTAACAAGATGTCAGCCACATCTCCACGGCAACAGCGGTGCATTATCTCCCTGGAGTTAGGCATTAGGATAAGGTAATTCGTCCACACTACGAAGGCACAGTTAGGCTTTATCTCAACACCCTTGTTGAAGGTGAGAAAGCACGAGTTTGAAGTTGTTTTTCCGCACTGGCGGTGAGATAGATGTGTTGTTGTTGTGCAGGAGGGCTCTTCACAGCCAGCACCTTGTGGGCAGGCAGCTCCGGCTGGCTCAGAGCGATGACCCTATCCTGGGCGGCGATGGCGCTGAATAACGGGATGGAGTTCAACGGAGCGTTGACGCCCATCTGGATTTCTGCTCTGCAAAGAGTAAACATTGCGTGGCAGCTCGCCGTGTTCTGCCGACGCTGCACTTTTACAAGAGGTGCAGAAATATTTATAGAGATGTACATCAGAATTTTCAAAAGAGGATATCTGCCGGGAGAGATGTCATCCGTGGCCTCGCCTGCCCCCAATGGGTAAAGCAATACGAGGGGACCTGTCGGGCTCAGGCTTTCGTTGAGTGGGTTTATTTTACTCTGAACAGCTTGGAATGGGTTTTTCCTTCATAGGAAATGAAACTGTCAGTTCCTCAATTTACAACATCCAAGATCGGCTGATGACTTCCAGTCAAATGTAGAATTGGTATTGTTGATTGAATATCCATCTTTTCAAACACAACACCCAGTTTGCCTTCTGCAGGTTGTTCGTCTGGGCCCTTCCACGGAATTGAACTTGAGCTTTAAAAAAAATCTGTCCCAGATCATAAATCAGTGTATTGGATGGAAAAAAAAAGTTGCCTCATTATTTGGATGTTCACTTTTCACTTTTTGTGGGAGCTTTATTCTTCATAACGAGGCCAGAATGTCAATGAAATGTCAGCACAAGATCTGTGGATTTAATTGACCCCGTGGCCTTTTCCTTTGGTCCGAGGACTGAACAGATTTTCTCTGCACTCCGTTTAAAAAATAAAAAAAATCGTTGGGTTGTTAAGTCCAAAACATTTTCATGACTGTCAGAGAGGGAGCCAGCGGGGTCACTGTGGATGTTTGGAGGAATGAATTTCTCCTCAAGTTCTGGGCCCTGTCTGCTGAAAGCCCAGAGAGTCATTGACAGGCCCTCCGATGCAGGGAGCATGTTGATGTGAGCTGAGTCATCGGGTCACAGGAAGTTGCCGCAGAACTTCTGACAAGCTCTCAGTGGTGACCTTGATCCTGCTGAATTGCCAAAATAAAAGTCAAGGACTGACAGCGAGGCCACAGATTTCCGCCTTGACGATGTATTTGTGTCCCCAGCCGCCAAGAGACGAGATGTGCGAAGTGTGCGAGGTGTGGACGGCCGACGACCTGTACCCCTGCAGGGTCTGCACGCGGGTGTTTCACGACGGCTGCCTGAGGGAGCTGGGCTACCTGCGCGCCGAGGCCTTGCAGGAGATGAGAGACACGGCCCACACGGTGACCGGCTGGAGCTGCTGCTATTGTGTAAGTCTGCACATGAGACACAGCTTGAGTTACTGCGAGTAGACGTGCACACACAGAAACGGCCTTAACATTCGGTCCACCAGCCTGGGATTCGCCAACGATTATTCTCAGCAAACAATATTTAGTTTGGTGTTTTCAGCCAAGAGATTCCTTCGTCACCATTTTGTTTCCTATTCATTACAACAAGATGACTTCCGTGCCGGGAACATTCGTGGCTGGGTATAAACTCTCCAGAGGGAGCAAAGGCTCGGGGCCAAATTTCTTGCTGAATCAACAGTGAGTCAACCACTGCCAAGCTGCGATTTAACATCTACAGAAATGACACAGACACGTTTCTCCTCCCAGAAAAACAGTTTTGGCCAAGTTTAGATCCACAGACCCTGGCATGCAACCAGACATTTGGACTTGTCAAAGCAGTAAAATCAAAGACAGAGCATCTATCACTGAGAGGCTGCCGTCTTTTCACCTTCAACAACTTATTAATACAGTTTCAATTATGTCAAATCAAAAACTTGGATGTGGACCTCTGTTATGGAAAGTTGTGTATCATAGTAGAAGCAACAGATTCACATTGCTCTTGATAAATGATAGATTAGATTATAACGTTCTTCTTTGGTCGCTGCCTTAACCTTTTAACTGAGAATCCACTTTCGCTGGAATTCAAATGCCTTTTCTCAGTTGTCAGTGTTTGTAAAGCAATAAAAGAGAAACCAGCTTCTCAATTAGGGATTCAGGACGGATGATGGGAGAGGAATACTGAGCTCTGTTTAAATTCGAGCACAAGCTGTTGAAGAGCGCTTTCTTTCTCCTGGAGGACCCTCACGAGGGGAGAAGGGGCTTTGTTTTTCCTCCGTCCTGCCCTGAGAAGCAGAACCACTTGCCAAACGTCGAGCTGAGAGGGAGATGTTTTCACACAGTCTGTGAAAGGACACTGAAAGGTCTTCTTTCTCTGGCTGGCTCCTTCGCTGCGAGCGGGACGTGGGCGGAGACAATTCACTGAAGGGAACCAGAGAAATGTTTTATTCAAATTGTGAGTTTTCGTCGCTGCAGCGACAGAAACCAACGGTTCTGTTGATGCACGTCACTCTACGACGCCCCCGTCCTTCGCGTAGGACAGAGCATGGAGGAGAACATGCGACGCTGATCCTGAATCAGCTACAACTTCAGTCTCTTTCAGATTTGACTTGAAGTGAGTCTAGATAAATCTTTTCCCCTCAACAACATGATGTGCCCTGATGTTTCTCTGTGACTGTTTACATCATCTCCCTGCACCAGTTGTTCCCATTTCCATGTTTGCTGCTGAGCTGGTGGGGATGGAACCGTGTGCTGATTGCGTTCATGCATGTGTCATCACGCTCCCGATGTCTGATGAGCTGCACCTGGAGGAGGAGGAGGAGTCTATAAATACACCCGACCCAGTAGCTGCTCGCCTCACCTCACTCTGCTCTGAGGAAGGAGGCGCTGGAACGTGTTTACATCCCTGCAGCGTGCGACGCGTAGATGTTCCTCTCTGCTGCAGACTGCCTTTCCTTGACAGCAGATTAACAGTCAGCCTCCAAAGCAGACTGCTGCACGCGTGTCTCGGTGGCAGGGGACGGGTTGAGGAGGACACGAGGACCCGTCTCCGCAGCTTCTTTTTGAAGCCAGAGCGTTTCTTGATGTGTAAATGACTTCTCTCGTCTTTCCTTTACTCTCCCCTCGGCTCCTGTGACTCTTGAACTGCGAGACGTTTCAGAGACGCTTAAAGAATAAAGTGACAGTGATTGAGAAGCTGTGCGAACCTGAGGGGGAAAGTGTCACTCATCTTATTTTATGACACCGCAGTGATTGTGTGTCATCTCCATCTGATTGCTTAATGTTGATCTGTGGAATCAATAAGAACGGGTTTCTCTAACTTCCCGCTGTGAGACTTTCTCAAACTGTTGGAAAATATAAACCAACCCTGTCACTTCTCGGGTCTCGCCTTATTTATGTTCTCTGCCAGAATAAAATTAGAATGTTGTTCTTTTTATACCTTCCTCCCCAGAGAGCTTAGTTTCCAGATGCTGTCACAAGGTGTTTTTTAAATCCCCCTTTCAAAGCCACTCTGATAATAAACTAGTTCAGATGTTTTAAGATATTCTATGATTGCATCAGTGCAGCAGATGGCCGGGTTTATTGATGGACGTCGAAACAAAGCAGACGAGAGACGACAGCTTGATCCTGTTTTGCTGTTGATGCCGATTCACGTCGAGCAGATAAGTCACTGCTTTGTGCGGGGATGTTCTTCGGTTTAATTGGGTTCTTGATAAGCCGCAGCTCATCAAGAAGAGCAGTAAATGTAATGATGAGGAAAAGGGAGATGCAACAAATTATGTTGAGTGTGCTGTTTTTTTTGCCCACCACCCCCATGGCTTAGGAAATAAGATGTTTGTTATTCTCAGTCCGAACTTACTCAAAAGAAAAACATGTAATTTCACCTGCAGCTGAAGACAATCCGATAACCCAGAGTCACGTCTGACGGGAGAGAAGTGAAGGAAATCATCGGTTCCCTCGCTTAGTGCTTTTTGTTTTTCACGACGCTCGGTGACAGCAACTGGGCGACGTTTAAGTAGAGGCTGCTGTCACTGATGAATAATACATCACAGCATCTGTGGAGCCGAGGAACAATCTTTTTCCCCCACTTTTAGTTCAATTTATTCACCGAGGGTGATTAGGGGGAAATGATTTGCAGTGTCAGACCGACGCAAGCTCAACAGTATCTGAATTCATCCAGCTCAGATACAGAGAGCTGTCTGGGTTCATACAACCGAGCCTGTTTGTCCGGACATTTTACGTCTGCAAAGAGAAGCGCTTGAAAGGAGAATTAAAACTATATTAGCATGATTATCGAGACTTTAAACTACTAAAATAATGCAGCATCGTAAAATACGAGAATTTGAAGTTCACCTGAACCGCCCACGCGATAAGACGATGAACAGCGATCGCTCATTAAATCCACACACGCTGTTGATCTGCCGGCGCCTCAGGCAGTGAGGTTTGTGTGTTTCCTGGGCCTGAGTGAGTTTTGTTTGTTTGTTTGTTTGTTTGTGAAGGGTGGGCGGTTTGTGCGTTTTCATTTAGATATCATAACGTGGCATTTACAAAGCCATGACAGATGGTTACGGGGATAAAGAGCGAGGTAAACAAGCTGGAATTGACTTCCTTCAATAATCCCTGAAGGAACTATTAAAGTTTCATCATTCCGCTTATCTAATAAATGATATACAAATAATTCACCAGAAGAAATATTCCTATCAGTGTCTCCTGAGAATTTCCTCGCCTGCAGATTTCTGGAAACAAGAAACATGTGATACATGGACGGATCTGTAATTTCCCCAAACGTTGATTTAAGTGCGCAGAATAATATATTCCTATCAGCAGAACATTTTAATATCCGAGTGATGAGTGTTTTGTGTATTAATTATAAGCAAATACATTCATTTAATTTCATTTTCCTCACCTGAAAACAAACAAATGTCAAGAAACCAAATGAATTCTTCTTTCTTGGTTCTGGACTTTCTTTCACTCATGATTGGCTAATGAAGGGACGCCCAGGTAGAGGTCAATCTGGGGATGACTCCCTATAATTAGAGCGCGCTCTCTTATTCTAAACATCAAGTAATGCACCACTGCTTGACAATAAAAGACTCAGAGTGAACATCCCATTTCTCTCCTCATGTGGCCCTGCAGGATAATCTGAACCTGCTCCTGACAGAGGAGGAGATGTACAGCCTCATGGAGACGTTCAAGCAGTGCAAGATCATCCCAGGTGAGTCACAAATTCCGGGGGAGTGTTGGTGACTCTGAAATTATAGGGGTGGCGTAAATGTGGTCGGGGGAAATCTCTCTCTGTCCTTGCCCTTGTAACGAACGAGTCCCCTTAAGTTAATTATCTCTGGACGAGTGGTCGCAGGGTGATGAGGTTCTGATGTGCCGCCTTGTTCCTCGGTGCCGTAGAGTCGTGCCTGGTGTCAGACGAGCTGCTGCAGTACCGCCACTTTGTGTCCAAGCAGCAGTTTGATAAGGACCTGACGGACGAGCAGGAGGAGGAGGTCCTGGCCCAGTTTGCGCTGCTGGATCCGGAGAAGAAGGGTCACATTGAGTGGTCGGACTTCCTCTACTTTGAATCTCTGGCCGTGTTGAGGAAGTTTCGCACAGAGGTGAGGGAAAGCGGAATTACAGGGCAGGCTATAATGACGCTGAGTTTCATAAACCTGCGTCTGAGGGTTCACACGGGGGGACAGTGATCAGTGTTTGCAGATTAGATCGGACGGTGCTAATGTGATTGAGAATAATAAATCGCTCACAAGACCTTTTACCACGCCCCTAAATCAAATTCAATCAAACCCATGAAAAGCAAAATGAGTTCCACCTGTTTTGACACACTTTTTAAAATCAATTTTAAATAGAACTCGATGATGCGCCTGTTGACTGCCAAGGAGAGGGACAAAGCACGGGCTCTGTTCCTGAGTCTGGATCTGGATAAAGACGGCATGATCACAAGAGCAGAGTGTCGCCAGGCCCAGGCGTCCTGGTTCAACAACCCCAACAAGGACTCGCAGTCGTGCAACGTGAGGTGAGATCGTCATCGGTTCATTTTCACGATGCTCGCCCACACTGCGTCAGATCATGTTTTATAAAAGCATCTTTCAGGTTGGATTTGTTTAATTACTTTCTCTGATGCGTTTCATCCCAGTTCTATTTCTGAGTTTCAAAACACGTCCACGAAAGGAAATGATTTAGTCATGACGCAGGTTAATTATTCATGCCATTGTTCGTTGGCATTCCCACAAAAGCATCCTGTTATTTCTATGTCTGTGTCATTGTTTGAGTTTAAAGTGTCCTCGTCTTATACCTAGAACAGTTTGTGACGCATCTAATTTGATGATGCATGTTTTCACCTTGTGCACACGTACGCCTGTGCTGCAGTGCCAATTGAAAGAGAATGTAGGTCGTTTGCAGATTAAATAATCAGCGCTCTGTCACTGTTTGTTTCCACGCCGATGAAAGGCAAAGATTGAATGCTGCTCTCCTTTAGTTTTGACACCGGCGTGAGGACTCTGCATTTAACCCGTCAGACATCTGCTGCTCTGAATAAAAGTGTTTGAAGGTTCTGCAGCGTCTAGATTTCCATCTCGCCTTCTGTTTAGCGATGAAAATATCTGATGACGCCATAAACCCTGGAACAAGACTGGGAGATAACTTGTCCCTGATTCTTGGATAGTGAAAAATCCTTAATGCGAAAACGCCACTGATGCAAAAGCATAAAAAAGACGCGATGAGGGATAAAAATGCAGGTCACTTCTTTTCAAATGATTATTAGTCTCAGTGCAAAATTAAAAGCACCATAGTAATGTATTCTGTGCTGCAGCTCAAGCCGTTAGCAGGCACTTAGCCGCCTGTCAGTTGGATGTTATTGCTATAAATTATCATGCATTACATGAATGGACGTTTTATTTTTCCTTGGAGCTCTTGAGGCTGAATCATGCTGCGTTCAGCTGAGAACATGTGAAGTTCCCATGTTCTGCATTGGTGCAGCTAATGGACCCACACATGTGACCATGCAGCGTATCGTCCACTTCACCCCTGCAGCTAATAATGTGAAATACCAACAGTACAAGTACCCATGATGCAATGAGTTGTGCACCCTCCACCACTGAGGTGTGTGTGTGTACTGTATGTGTGTGTGTGCACGTGCTTGTTTCTGCTTCTAACCTCTTGTGCTGTCGAATCGATCTCCTGTGCCGTGCCATTCCATCCCTCTCACCTATCCAACACGTGGCACTCCCCACAGACTCATGGGACTCTGCTCTCCTATGAATTGTGGGTGAGTGTGACTCAGCACTGCACGGCTTGTCGTCTTCTCCTCACTCCAACACCCTCCACACGCCGCTCAGGTCGCACTTACATGAAACACAGAAGAGAGGCGGCCGTCATGACATTTCTCAGAAATACAGCGATTGCACACATGTATCCTTGGAAGGAAGCGTAATGTGAGTTCTTCATGCTATTCTCAGCTCTTGTCATCGCGGCCTCTTATTCAAACGGATCAAAAGAAAGCCTCCTTTCATTCCTCTCAAGAGCAGCGTCTTTCTGAAAGCCCGGGAGAGGGTCCGTGAATCAGCTTGGCTCATAACACGCAGCTCCATCCAAACACACCTCAGCTGAGGTGATTGATTATTATCGCTGACATCATCGCTGATTCATGCAGAACCAACATGGTCAGACATTTCTTATGCTACAGACCGATGATCAAGTTCTCATTTATTATTTTGTTGTGTTTGATGGAGTGACCTCCTGTTCTTCTCTGAGTCACTCTCACCTTCTCTGTCTGGTTTTGCCCGTCGCTGCAGCATCAGTCAGGTGGGCCCCATGTGTGAGAGCAGTCCAGGCAGCTCTGGCAGCGAGAGGAGCAAGACCGGCGACGGCAGGTTTGTCCCTGTTTATTTTTACTGTGCTCATTTCCTCAGACTCCCTGATGAGGGCAGATCTGCACATACGGCTGGCGTGACCTCGCCGCCGTCCCCTCAGAGCAAGGCAGGCGTGTTGGCAGGAACATGGCAGGCGTCACAATGTGACCGTGACCTTCCAAATGACCCCCGACTCATTTCATAAATGTTGTCAGACATTAGAGATAAATCCTGTTTGGTATTTCATAAAATATATTTGTCTGCTCTATTATATCATTTTGAAATAATTGGAGCTAATGGTCCCCTCATTTAAATAATCTGTATCCAGATTAAGATTTTACTGATTTTATTTGTTTATTTGTTTTTTAAGATTGGGCTCATTTTTTAATTTTTAATTATTTTTTTTACAAATATTTGTATTCATGTCTGCCTTTGTCCAAACACCTCAAACTGGGATTTATGTCTAAATCGAGCCTCTCATTCACAGGCCGGTGACCTGGGCTGACTTTTTAAAGGAGAGTGCCATCTACATTTTGGCTGCACGGCCCAATAGCTCTGCCATGCACATCCATCTGCCTCTATAGTCCAGGACGCTCCACGGCACCCAAGCAGAGAGGGAGGGAGGGAGAGAGGGAGGGGGGTGAGGCTATGCCCTGCAGTCGACAGATGATTGGAGGAAGACGATGACATGAGGAGCCTCTCCTCGATCCACAAACACTGACTACACAGACACGAGTGACAGCAGCTCCTAAACCTGGCGGCTTACAAAAAAAAAAAACAACCACACAACATGCACGACAGAGTGACACACGCACAATCAGACGAGCTCTCAGGCTGCTCACACTCTTCTTTCAAACCAAAATTACTGCAGCACTCCACGGCCATCGTGCTGATAACACAGCTCTGCGTGCAGGTGCAGCAGTTTGACAGGCTGCTCCTCTCTCAAGTATCCAATCCTGGGGGCCTCATCAGGTCCTGATGATAATAACTCTGCGCTCCTGTGATGGGAGCGAGTTATTCGCCATCCAAACTGTTAATCACGCGACACACGGGCACACGCAAATTCATCACTGGCTCCGTTTGACAAATGGATTCACTTTAGGGAGTAGATTTAACCTGCGCCTCTGATTATCGGCACATGTACCAACCAGGAATGACAGCTACCCGCACACGTAGTATACGAGACCTGCTATAAATTATCATTATTATCCATTAAAATGACTGATATTTATTCCTGTATCCTCTGGTGTATCCTCTGTTTCCCCCATTTTCATCCAACAATCTGTGTTTTCCTGACATGTGAAGAAGAAGCAGGAACCAGGCCAGTGTATATATTTATATACATACTGTATACTGCCATACTTATAGTACTTTTCGTCCTGTTGCTCTCTCCGAGCTGAACTGGAAAGTGGAAACATCCGCTTTTCTGTTCCACGGTGTTGGTGTTTGACACAATCACATATTCAAAGGTGGAAAGAAAACGAGAGCTCCGCTGCAAACAGTTGTCTTTTGTTAATATGCAGACGCACTATTTAAACTCCGTATTTAAGGCGTGGTGGTTGAATTCTATAATGTTACAAGTTATACGACCATTTAAATGCACATGAAACTGCCCCTAGAATCACTAGAAACATATCGGATAGAGCTCATGTTGTGTTTAAAGGAGAAAGTTTGATGCTGGGTCCTTTTCCAGAGAACAAAGAGCGGCGATGACGTGAGTGTCGATGGTCTGAGGGATTTGTCACAGTGCTGAAATAAATGCATGGCATTTACTCTCCTTCTTCAAACTTGCGTTTGTGTCTTTTTGTCCTTGGTTTTCTTCATGATCAATAATAATAATAATTATTATTAACCACACGGTTAATGCACACTTTTGAATCCTGTGTGGACAAGATGAAATCACTGAGAGCTAAATGTTTGCAACTGTTAATTATCCTTATTTAGATTTAGCTTCCGTCGTGTCTATTTAGGACACTGGCTTGTTGAGTAAAGTTTTATCAAATCAGTTTAAACAACATTTGTTCTATTTTGCAAGCGACTGGCTTCGTTTCAGCCGATGATATCAACTCTCAGTGGCTGGAAATGAGCTTTGTCCTCAAGAATAACTGTGCAAGAGCTAAATCGTGGCGTCATCGTGACACGTACATAAAGACTACAGGGCTTTATACACCTGTTTAACTTCAGACAGCTCCCTCTACTTGATTGCCCTTTACAATGGCTTCCAAAACATCACACGACATAAATAGATTCCGCACGGTGCAAAGAGCCCTCCCTGACAACCTCACCCACGCAGTCTCACGTACCCGTTATGAATGTCAAGAGGGTCACAGCACAGGGAGCAGGAAAAGTGGTAATTATGGAGCAGATAGGAGCCGAGTGTCTTATCAAGAGGAGACAACCTGAGTACTTGATGCTTCATGGACACTAGGTCTCTCACCTGAGTCTCTTATATAATCAAGAGGTCACCTTCTCACCTTCTCGGGGTTGGACACAACGTCTGGTACAACTGGCTCAAACTTTAAAATATGAAACAGGGGAAGTTAGAGACAGAAACTAGAGGATTCTGTTTTTTGCATTTTTATCAGTCTAAACGGAAACAGGATGTAAAAGTAGTCAAGGAACGAGGGTGTGTTCCTCCCCCGCTCCCAAACAGCCTCACAGATGATTAGGGCTAATGAGAGAGATTGTTTTCAGCCGTGTGAGTTTTCCTCCCTCTCAAACACAGAGTCAGTGCACGTCAGCGTGGAAACACACAGAAACAACAGTCTGATGAAAGACACCTCTGCCTTTTATGAAAACGCTGTAAACTGTGAATGGCATCAAAATGTCTGCGCATCTCCAGGTTTCCTTCATCTCTTTCTTTTTATAGCATCTTTTTGTACAAACTGACGCTGCGCCGGGCGATTCAAGCAGCAGAAGTCTATAAATAAATTAGAACGTGCGTGTCACAATCTCCAGCCTCGCTCCACTCTTCTTACCAGGCCCTCCATCCTCTTGTTATCCATCACCTACACCTGTAAGCCTCTGTGTTCCCGGCTTCCTCTGCCGTGACAGTGCATGGAAACGGATAAATATACAGTGTTCCTACATGCTCTGGTTGACTGAACAAATATTGAAGACACACAGCAAAAAGAACTGTCTTTGCAGCTTGTTGTGATGGAGACACCCCCCTGGTTTCCTGTGTGAGATGTTCTTCAATTAATCCAAGTTCATTTAATATCTGAAAAGTGCCAGGTGAGAGTTTGTGAGTCATCGCCTCCCTGAGCCGTTGAGAATAAAGGTTACGCGCACAGCTCCTGCAGAGAGCCAACACAGCCCAGCGGCTGGCTGAGGTGCGACGGCTTCACTCAGCAGGGAGGAGTAACGGTAAATAAGAGTGGCAGCGGGGTCATGGCTCTGGGGAAGCGGTGACAGAACACTACCACGGTAAAATGTCAGCACATCAGTCACATCCCAGAGTTCATCAGCAGGTTTGTGAGCCAGCACAGGATTTCTAATAAGACTTAGATAGAAAGAGAGAGAGCAAGAGTGAGATCTCAGATTTAGGCCTTTTGACTGATGAATGATTTTCTGTAAAAGCTGGCTTTCAAGTCATCAATCTTATTAAGAGGAGAAGTCAGAAGATAAATATGAAAGTGAAGTTTTAATTCTCGAAAAGCACTTGCTTCAATCATGCAAGTTTTATATGGATCGAGGTGGGAGGTCTGATCACATGAATAAACTGATCTCCCTGACTCCCTATTAACCCTGTTAAGATGTTCTTTTATCAGGGAGGCAGATTTTTATTTGAATTTTCTTTCAACTGTGTTAGGATATAACACACAGCTTGGACCCAAATGCACGAGGCTGAAGACAGGCTTGATGAGAGTGAGGCTTTAATGCTTCAGAAGAAGGCAAAACTCAAAAAGGACTCCAACGAAGTTAGCAAACACTGAAGCCAGCAAGGCAGGACTAACAACAGAGCTTAACAAAGCAACAAAAACCTGACTGGGCAGGAAGACGACTCAGGAGGCAAAACATCAACCGCCATGGACCTGACAGGAAAGACGCACTGGCAACAGACACGGGGAGAGAGGTGTATTTAAAGGGGAAGGGTAATGGGCACCAGGTGCAAACAATCAACAATCAGGGAGGACGCAGACGAAAACAGACGCAGTGCACACAAAATAAAACAGGAAGTGACAGAATCTTAACAAACAACAACTTAACTAGCACCGCTGACGGCGGTGCGTAACAAACTGTTTTGATTACCTCTGCAAAGCAGATTGTAATTTTTGGTTTATTGATTGGATTATGCAAAAACTACTGGACCACAAATCTTGTTGGGAAAAAAAAGGATTTGAGGGGTTGTTAAACATCCAGGTTTACCCACCACCACCTGGGTCCTCACTCATGGCCAAGTGATGGCACACATCAGAACCAGCAACATGTCACATGATCTGAACTCCCTCCTCATCCAACCCATTTTTAGATCCACCTCCGCATGAAAGAAGAAACAACACATCGCATCCCACCTCCACCAGCCAGGCCAACGTTTTCCTCGGAGCCCACTCAGTCTCCACGGCTGACATGAGCCAATTACAACAGTCTGGTTCCAAGAAAGTCCTCTAACGTGTGGTGTTGCAGCTCATTTGTGGAAAATATCATCCTTGGTCCCATGTGCAAAAAGGAAATGTTTTCCTGAAACGCACAACACAGAAGTCATACTATTCATCAAGAAAATGATCTGGTTGCAACAGTGAATACCCTAAACACTGCAGAGGGACGCACATCTCTGTTGGATCCCTTTCATTTTTACTTGGCTCCTCATTATGAGCCAAAGCCTCCAGCATGTGCTGCCCTCTGCATCTGGAGGATGTTGGAGTGTTTGTGGCTGAACATCATTATTTATCTAAAATCTGTGTCGAGCTTTGAGGAAACAGTACAAAGCTGTTCTATACCCCATGAGGTGCAAGACTTAAAACTAGAGAAGAACTAAAAGGAGCCCCATGTCACATTCTGTGGAACAAACCCCCTGAGGAGATGGGAAACTAATTGTCCTCTGTTAGATCTTTCTTAATGACTTATTTTAGTGGTAGTCTCTTAAGGAATGTTTTTAACAATCAGGAAACAATGATTCATCTGGTACTTTTGTGCAAGTCTTAGTCGAACCTGAATCATTTGTTTGCAGCTTGTTTAAAATTCAGGTACTGTTCCTGCTGTTTTTCCTCTCCCCTCTGTTCCACCCTCCTCCCCACTCTCTCCCATTTGTCTCCTCTCTCTGAGGCAGATGGCCGCCCACACTCAGGCTGGTTCTGCTCAAGGTTTCTTCCAGTTAATGAGGGTCATCTTTTTCTCTCCACAGTTGGCAGAGTGCTCGCTCACTGTGGGAACTGTTATTTTTTTCCACGTTCAGGTATCTGCCTCTGGGACATCTTGTTTTTAAAGGTGCTATATAAAGTTTATTGTACATGCACATTGGAAGTAATCATTCAGTGTAAATTAGGATTCACTTGTTTGAACTTCCTCTTGCACTTGATCCAGGTTTCCATCTAGTGTTTAATACTCACAATTGCAATCTGTTATTTAATGCATATAAAAAAACAACCAAAATAATACAGTAAACTAAACTGCTGTGTGATATTTGGCGGGTCTGTATTCACTAAATACTACAATATTTTTTAATAATCAGCTGTTTTATTTCTTTTTTTAATGCACTGCGCCTGCGCCTGAGGTGGAGGGGCCGGGTTTGTTTTTGTGTGACGAAATCAATTGTTTTGTTTTTGTGTTCCGGTGAAAATGTCACTGAGGAGCTAACAGAGAAAGTTACCTGTTGAATCTCTGCTCAGGTAAAACCACCGGACCGCTGCCTGCACTCACAGCCTCGGTCCTCTCTGCTTCAATGGCTGTCAGTTGTTTACAGCACCTAGCTGTTTTTAGCTCCGCGTTAGCCGGGTGCTAGCTGCTAGCTAACGTTAGCTCCCGGAGGTGTAAAAACCTGTCAGCTGAAGTTGCGTCATCGTTGAATGGAGCTCGCCTACCTGTTGTCCAGGTGATGTCATTCCCGCGGATCCAGCTGTGGTTTCATTTCTTATTTGTCAGGTTTTCAGAAGAGCTCATGTCCGTTAGCTTCCCAGCAGAGTAGCATCCTGCACTGGCTAACAACAGTTGACACATTAGCATTGCAGCATATAATGACTAAATATGTTGCATTATATTTGTTTTACATGAACTACTCTCACATCAGGTGATCGTACATCGCAGCTTCTTAATATTGTCATTTACCAGCTGTGGTGTCAATGCAGTGGAAGCAGAAATAATGTTAACTCAGGCAAATGATTTCAATTAAACTTTATTTATACAACACAGTTTACAAAGGGCCTCGACAGAAAAGTAATTATAGATGCCGTAATTGCAATAAGTAATCCAGTGTTACACATGCCATGGTCATTGCTATTCTGCAGCAGCAGTCTGTGCAAGTAAATAAATCAATGAATCAAAGCTGATATATCTGTTGATTATATTACATTTCCTATGTAAGGAAGGTTTCTAGTTTCAGCTCATTATTTATTACAAAGCATTGTATTAACTTAAGTAAATCCCCATGTACTGAGTTCATCTTATTCTGCTCATGTGCTCAATGTAAACTACTTTAGTTTAGAAATTAAGTCACAGTCAGTTTTCTGTCTCGTTTTAATGATGCTAAAGCAGTGCACCATGCCAGCATTCCAGCGCCGCCGGTCAATGATTACTGGCATTACTTTAGAAAACGCCACAACTTCTGCAGTCTGAGTTTGTTGGCTTTTAAAACTCCCTTTTGCAGTGACCTTGTGTCGGCCTACAAGAAGACAAAGCCATGGGTAACACGAGCAGTGAGAGGGCGGCGATGGGCCAGGGAGAGAAGGCTCAGCGGAGGGACAGCAGGGGTACGAAGGAGGGCGAGAGGCCCAAAATCCTGATGGACAGCCCTGAAGATGCAGATATCTTTCATGCTGAAGATATGAAAGTAAGTCACACTGCTGACATGATCGTCGGCAGCTGGAAGAATCTCAAACCTGTTTATACGTATTGTAAATGGCTTCAGTCGGAAGCATTCTGGATTTGAGATTACAAAGGTGTAAACAACTTGCACAGGCTGCGGTGTAGGATCTGCAGTAATGGGGAGAGTATAAACCGGCCTTAATGGTGGTTTTGTGATTGATATTTTGGTATTTCAGGCTCCTTTAGAGAAAGAGGAGTTTCTTGCCTGGCAGCAAGATTTAGAAGCTGATGACAAAGGGCCAACATTAGACAGACCGACAGTGTTTCGCTGGACTGGAGATGGCAAAGAGGTCTTCCTCTCCGGGTCCTTTAACAACTGGGCCAACAAGATACCACTCATTAGAAGGTGAGGGTATAACTCCAACTTTGGTGCCCTTCATTTAAAGATGTAAGACATGGTTTATGGGAAAACATTTTAATGATGGAGATTCAAAGACAACTTACTTTGCCCCTGCACCTCTCTCTCCTGTCAAAGTCAAAACACCTTTGTGGCCATTGTTGATCTGCCTGAGGGGGAGCATCAGTACAAGTTTTATGTAGATGGCCAGTGGACCCACGACCCGACAGAGGTCAGTGATTGTACTCATTATCATCCACTCACTTGACAAACAAGCTTGAAGGACAATTTGAAATCTTTCACACTTATGATTTTAAACTTGAATGTTGTTTCCTCTCAGCCGGTTGTGACCAGCCAGCTCGGCACAGTCAACAACATCATCCAGGTGAAGAAAACAGACTTTGAGGTGTTTGACGCTCTGATGGTGGACTCTCAGAAGTGTTCTGACATGTCGGGTGAGTGCTGACAGCTGCTGTCTGCTCGGTTCAGACCCACTGATGCAGAGAACAGGCTGACGAAATGGCTCTGGAAAACTGTACAAAACAGGTTCTGTGTACTCTTATATCTGGGTTGCAGGTAAAAATCCAGTCAGAAATCTAACACACAGATACACATAGTTTCTGTTTCAGTCATCTCACCCTTTTTTTGCTCTTCTTACTTTCCTCCATCAGACCTCTCCAGCTCTCCTCCTGGCCCATACCATCAGGACTCTTATATTCCAAAACAGGAGGAGAAATTTAAGTCTCCGCCCATTCTCCCTCCACACTTACTGCAGGTCATCCTCAACAAAGACACTGGCATTTCTGTAAGTAGCTGATAAAAAGTTCCAATGAGAGAAAGAGGATATGGGATAAATCAAATTACTTATTTTTCTATTCACATTTCCTTTACAGTGTGATCCTGCTTTGCTCCCAGAGCCCAATCACGTCATGCTCAACCACCTCTATGCTCTGTCTATCAAGGTGAGGGCCAGTGTGACTCATGGATCATCTGAGTTTATCTGCGGCTGTGGTTGTCTCGGTCAAAACAGAGCTTAATTTTTAACTTCCCTGCCTGCTTTGGTCACAGGCTGCTGGAAGTTGATAGTGTGACACCACAATAAAAACAATCAGACATCCCATTCCCTGTTGATGGGGATTAGTGAGCGAGCAGGTCGTTGAGGTAGAGGGTGGTCGCTAATCTCTGTGGTGGGAATCTGCATTTAATCCCCCGGAACAACGAATGATCGAATCACCGCTCACCTGAGTCTCAAGGCATTTTATACTGCTTATAATAAACAGTAGATTGAACACATACAAGGTTAGAATTGTTAAAGCCACCACATGCTGAAGAATCTGTCATCTGTCCTGCAGCTGCTGCACTGTGGGGGAGGTGGACGTTGATCTCTCTGTGCTCAAACAGTTCATACAACGCAAACACTCTCCTGCTATCACTCTTAAGCAAACATTCCTAGCAGAGCATCATTTTTAAATCGGGCGACTTTAGCTGAACTCACTGAACACATTCAGTTAAAACAGTTAAAGCGTTCCTCTCATATCTCCAGGCTGCACATGGTAAACCTGATATCACTGTCTGCATGAATGTCATTGTGGTTTTTTTTTTTTTTTCTTCCTCTATCTTCACCTCACAGGACGGGGTGATGGTGCTCAGCGCGACACATCGCTACAAGAAGAAGTACGTCACCACCTTGCTATACAAGCCAATCTGATCGAAGATGTTAGCCGTACGCTGAGTGTGCAAAATATGAGCTCCACCTGCTCCATGAAACAGCGGCAGTGTGAATCCAGGCTCCTCGTGGTGGATCCCCTGTCTGGTTTGAAGAAGAGGGAAAAACATACAGCAACATTTTTAAAATCAAGTTTTAATTAGAGGCGCCAGGTTAGTAAGTTAACCTGTCTTAAACATAGCATGGAGATGATATATTGTGCACTCACTGTACACACGTCCGCGATGATCAATGCCATCCACTTACCCCAGTCCTCCATAATCTGCCTTCACTTGTTCACTGACTACCCTTTGTAGTATCTGTGCTTTGTAGACCTAGAGAGGCATGAACAGCGAGGTAGTGCACTGAGAGCACACTGAAGTGTGATGAGTAGCATGGGTAACCCCCATGGAAATACCTCTGATTCAGGAGGCGGCCGCCGTCTGTCCTCAGTGACGGTGGAACAATCAAGAATGTGAATGTTATGACGTTAAACGATGCACTGCAGTAGTTCGCCACTGTTTCCTTTACACCTTGAAATAGTTTGAAGTAGTACGAGCACACCGTAGGTATTTTTGTATTATTTGCGAAGTATTCAGTTGTGTGTTGTGTGTGTGTGTGTGTGTGTATATATTTTTTTACATTGGTTGATGATGTTATCTTAACAGTTGCAGCGTTGTGGTCCGTTGCCATTTCAGTCAAGTGTCCGAGCACGTTGCTAGTTCGGACAAAGACGACGTAGTTGAGACCAAAACCAGAGCAAATGATTATTATTATTATCTTGATTTAACTTGGTCTGAACTTTAATATAAACGCACTCAGATAGTGGACATGTATATTTGTGTAGAATGTACACAGTGTGCAGTTTGTACAACATTCAGATTTACTTAGAGCACGAATATTGACGTATCAGATGGATGATCCATACATTCCGATAATGAGTAATAATAACTCATATAGGGGGTGATCAAGTTAGGGACAGATGTCATGCTGTCCATCGTCATTTATATTCCATCGTCACACCATGTGAGTTAGTGGAACAGATGCAATGAATGGAAACAGATCTTTAAAGATATTGACCAAGTGACGGACGTCGGTGTGAAGAACCACAGACAAAGGGACCCGAACAGCTTCCTGTAACAGACGGGACCTGTGGCTGATCATGAGCACTCACACATGGTTCTCTGTATTTATTTATTTCAAACATAGTGGCTTCTCTTTAACGTGCCACGCTAGCTGTCCACGCCATGCTAAAGGGAAGCCACAGGAAATACATTTCACAAGAGCCTCCACCAGTTCCGCCTGAAACGATGACTTGAAACATATAGATTTGTCATGTTTATGTTATCTGGGTTTAACAGCCGTGAACAAAAAGAAGACTGTGTGCGTCTTCTCAGTGAAGGTCTCCGTTTTTCGCTGCTGTTATGATGATGCTCCACATTCAGATAAATTGCCATGTCATTCAGATTAAAGTGTTGTTGAGTCTCAGAATCATGCGTGCACGTTTTCCATTTTGAGAGCTACATGTATTAAAGACCCAGTTACAGCACTGATCCACGTGGAGTCTGAGTCCTTTGTGTCATCGGCTTCTTTTTTCTTGTTTTGCTGCAGTTCTGGAATCAGTAATTTTATAGGGGTTGTAATTTCTTTTAAACCTCTTAGGAGTAATTATTTCTCTCAATAAAATGAAAAGTGTTGCCCTCTTGTTTAGTTTTAATGAGTCACAGTGACAAAAAAGTGCATGGGAAGTGTTCTGGCATTTTTTGTTTCCATGTTTGTTCAGGTTTGAATCTCAGAGCCAGTGCACTGTCGCCTCAATATCAAGGCGGGCCACACACGACCTGATGCTGGATAAATACAGAGGGCCTGAACTTTGAGCTGGAGCTGAAGCTCTGACTCTAAGGATGAACACGCTCCAGCCTCTGCTCCTGTTGGCGGCCAGCCTCTCTGTGGGTGAGTACAACTCCACCAAGAGCGTCTTCCCATTTACCTTGTGGATAAAGTCAACACCCTGGACTGCATCTGCTGGTCTGACAGTTGATGCAGCTTCATGTCCTGCGTGAACAGAATCATCTCACTTTTGTTGTGCTTCAGCACTGTCTAACTACACGGCGCTCAACCAGTTCAGGCAAATGATCCTGTGCACGATGCCGGACAGCAAGCCCATTCTGAACTACGCCGACTATGGCTGCTACTGTGGGAAGGGCGGCTCCGGCACGCCTGTGGACGATCTGGACAGGTCGTCTGTCTTTCAGTGCTATGATGACAATCAAACAACTCTTGTCTGAACACTCGTGTTGTCAAACCTGCAGGTGCTGCGAAGTGCACGACAATTGTTACGGGGACGCCATGCAGCACGATGAATGTTGGCCCATCGGCAACAACCCTTACATTGCGTTGTACTCCTACAGCTGTGACACAGCCAACCAGACGGTGACCTGCGGCCGTGAGTGCACCAGCGCAAAAAGAGTTTGAGCTTATTAAAGAGGAAGAGATCAGCTCCTAACCACCTCGTGTGCTCTCTCTCCCTCAGAGGATAACAACGCATGTCGAATGTTCGTCTGCGAGTGTGACAGGAAGGCCGCCGAGTGTTTCTCCAGGTCGCCTTGGCTCCCCGAGCACGTGCACCTGCCCAGCGACCGCTGTCACGAACCAAACAGCTCTGCAGTTCAGCCAACGTCCTACTCACCGTCACTGAGCCCTCAAGAGGTGCAGACTAACCTGACGACTCAACCAACACCATCACGCTGACACTTTCATGATTTCTGTCATTGTTTTTCTGGGCCATGGTTCGGTCCATGTGCTGAATCTATTGGCCAGTTATTCTCAGGTATAAGTTTCCAATAGAGGGCGCTCTCGTCCAGCCTTTTCTGTTCTTGCCTGCAGGAAGTAAAACACAGAGTGAAACTTTAATATTTGCTCTTTGTCAAATTATACAAATGTTTGCAGTCAATCAATAAAGAAGGTTAAAAAAATGAGAATGTTGTTTTGTGGGTATGAATTTAGGTTGGAGGTGATACATGAGCTAATCTGGAGAAATTAAAGTTAACATTTCCACACAGCCTCAGACTAAGAAGAAGACACAAGACTCAGGCGCAAACATAGTGGCTTCTCTTTAACGTGCCACACTAGCTGTCCACGCCATGCTAAAGGGAAGCCACAGGAAATACATTTCACAAGCAGAAGAGCCTCCACCAGTTCCGCCTGAAATGATGACTTGAAACGTCAGTATAGATTTGTCATGTTTTTGTTATCTGGGCTTAACAGCCGTGATACACGGCGACAATATGGCTCCTGTCTCACTTCAGTTCTGTCTGTGAGGTCATTGAACTGCTGAACTATGACTTCACAAAAAAGTGCATGGGAAGTGTTTGAATCTCAGAGCCAGTGCACTGTAGCCTCAATATCAAGGCGGGCCACACACGACCTGATGCTGGATAAATACAGAGGGCCTGAACTTTGAGCTGCAGTTGAAGCTCTGACTCTCAGAATGAACACGCTCCTATCTCTGCTTCTCTTGGCTGGGGGTGAGTACACCTGTTAAAAAGCTTCAGCCTGTCTCCCGGGTCAACTGCATCTGCAGGTTCCATGGTTGATGCACCTTGGTGTACTGCGTGAACAGAATGCTCATTGTTTCAATTTCCTTGTGGATTAATTCAACATTTGACTCGTCCCTCTAGCTTGTTGTGCTTCAGTCCCGTCTGACAACAACAAGGCGCTCCACCAGTTCAGGAACATGATCCTGTGCATGATTCCGGACAGCTGGCCGATCCTTGAGTTTGCCAACTATGGCTGCTACTGTGGGAGGGGCGGCTCCGGCACGCCCGTGGACGATCTGGACAGGTCCTGATTCTGTCCCTCTCTTGGCTCAGTGCCACGATGATGATGATGATGATGATGAACAAACAACCCTTCGTCCTGTCTCCACACTTGTGTTGTCAAACCTGCAGGTGCTGCCAGGTGCATGACCAGTGCTACGGGGAGGCCATGCAGCAAAATCAATGCTGGCCTTTTGACAACAACCCTTACATTGCGTTGTACGCCTACAGATGTAACAAAGCAAAGAGGACGCTCACCTGCGGCAGTGAGTGCACCAACACAAGAGCTTGAGGTTATCAAAGAGGACGAGATTAGCTCCTAACCACCTCGCGCGCTCTCTCTCCATCAGGGGGTAACAACGCCTGTAAGATGTTCATCTGCGAGTGTGACAGGAAGGCCGCCGAGTGTTTCGCCAGGTCGCCTTGGATCCCCGAGCACCATCACCTGCCCAGCGACCGCTGTCAGGACTCAACGTCAGTGAGCTCTCAGGGGGGACAGATCGATCTGAATCAACAGCATCACACTGGAAGTTTCATGATTTCACTTCTGCGTCTGTTATTGTTTTTCTGGTCCTTGTTTTGGTCCATGTACTGAATCTATTGGCCAGTTATTCTCAGGTATAATCCTAACTCAAGTTTCCAATAGAGGGCGCTCTCGTCCAGCCTTTTCTGTCCTTGCCTGCAGGAAGTAAAAAAAACGGTTTAACTTTAATATTTGCTCTTTATTAAACTATGCGAATGCTTGCAGTCAATTTATAAAGAGGAGTAAAAAAATGTTGTTTTGTGTGAATGATGAATGTGTGAGAATACTTTTTAAAATTAGCTGATCAAAACAGAGAATGGAGTGAGTGGTGGAGGTATAAAAACAATTCATTTATTGATGTGCTTTATAATTGTATTAAGGGTAAACACCAACGTTGGTTCATCACAGAACAGAGACACCACAGAGCAAGTATCGCCCTGCTCTGTTATCATCCTCTTCATATCATCCAAGATGTCATTTTGGTGTTCGGGATTTTCCACTTCTGGATACACCTGGTGGAAAGTTTCGGCTTAAAGCTGATGCTACTGCACGGACACGCAACGATCATGTGAACAAGGCTGTGGTGATGTCTCGCCTCACAACTTTTAGAAGAACATTTATTATTCAGATATACTCCTTTATCATTTCTTTATTTTTCTTTAGTTATGATACAGAAAAATAAACAGGATATTCTAGAGATGTTAAGTTATTTTTCAGAGAATTAGCTACTACAAGAAATCACGATTTATACAAATAAAAACCAATTCTGACATTTTCCAAACTCTCTGTCCCCCAAACTGTGACTTCACAAAAAGGAAGCGTGGGAAATGTTCTCTCGTTTTGCACATGGCGGTTCTTGTTTGAATCTCGGAGCCCGTGCCCTGAGGCGTGTGACCCTGCGTCGTGCTCACAGCTGACAGGGCCCTGGGGGCCACACGATGCTCCATATAAAAAGAGGCTGAACTTTGAGCTGGAGCTGTGGCTGAAGCGCCGACTCTCAGGATGAACACACTCCACGCTCTGCTCCTCTTGGCGGCCGGCCTCGCCGTGGGTGAGTACACCTCCACCGAGGGCGTCTCCTCACTCTCCCCGTGGATTAATTCAGCATCTGATTCGTCCCTCTAGCTCGTTGTGCTTCAGTGCCGTCCATCGACGACAGGGCGCTCCACCAGTTCAGGAAGATGATCCTGTGCACGATGCCGGACAGCTGGCCGGTCTTTGACTACGCCGACTATGGCTGCTACTGTGGGAAGGGCGGCTCCGGCACGCCTGTGGACGCTCTGGACAGGTCCTGATTCTGTCCCTGTCTCGGCTCAGTGCCACGATGACATTCAAACAACCCTCCGTCCTGTCTGAACACTTGTGTTGTGAAACCTGCAGGTGCTGCCAGGTGCACGACCGGTGCTACAGTGACGCCATGCAGCACGATGAATGCTGGCCCATCATCGACAACCCTTACACCGAGTTCTACTCCTACAGCTGCAACGAAGCAAAGAGGACGGTCACCTGCGGCAGTGAGTGCACCAGCCCAGCAATAGCTTGAGCTTGTTAAAGAGGAAAAGATTAGCTCCTCACCACCTTGTGCGCGCTCTCTCTCCCTCAGAGGATAACAACCCCTGTGAGATGTTCATCTGCGAGTGTGACAGGAAGGCCGCCGAGTGTTTCGCCAGGGCGCCTTGGATCCCCGAGCACGAGCACCTGCCCAGCGACCGCTGTCAGTAGATGAAGACCTCTGCAGCTCATCCAACGTCCTGCTCACCGTCACTGAGCTCTCAGGAGCGGCAGATTGTTTCAACAGCTCATTGTAGTTGCTCTTCGTCACATTCACAGCTTCATTTCTGCTTCTGGCATTTATTTCCCGGCCATGGTTCGGTCCATGCGCTGAATCTATTGGCCAGTTATTCTCAGGTATAATCCTAACTCAAGTTTCCAATAGAGGGCGCTCTCGTCCAGCCTTTTCTGTTCTTGCCTGCAGGAAGTAAAACTCGAAACTTGAAAATTTGCTCTTTATCGAATTATAACAACGTTTGCAGTCAATCAATAAAGAAGGTTAAAAAAATGAGAATGTTGTTTTGTGGGTATTGTGGTTATAATCTTGAGAAACTCAAACTTAAAATTTACCCACAGCCACAGACTAAGAAGAAGAAGAAGAAGAAGGCCTACAAACGTAGGGAAATGAACCTACTACCTCTACAATGGAGAAGACTTTTAATGAGATGATAAAAATGGAGAACATTCTAAAACAGGACAATAGAGTGAATATTCTAGAGCTGTTTAGTTGTTTTTCAGTGAACTAGCTACAATAATAAATCTTAGTTTTACATATTAAAAACAAACAGTGGCATTATCGATCATCTCTGACCCCTGAACCGGACTTCCCAAGAAAGAAGGGTGGTAAATGTTATCTGATCTCTCAGGATGAACACCCTCCACGCTCTGCTCCTCTTGGCGGCCGGCCTCGCCGTGGGTGAGTACACCTCCACCGAGGGCGTCTCCTCAATCTCCCCGTGGATTCATTCAGCATCTGATTCGTCCCTCTAGCTCGTTGTGCTTCAGTGTCGCCTCCTGTTGTCAACGCGCTCCCCCAGTTCAGGAACATGATCCTGTGCAAGATGCCGCACAGCTGGCCGATCCTTCAGTACGCCTGTGGACGATCTGGACAGGTCCTTATTCTTTCCCTCTCTCGGCTCAGTTCCACGATGATGATGATGATGCTGATGATCAAACAACCCTTCGTCCTGTCTCCACACTTGTGTTGTCAAACCTGCAGGTGCTGCCAGGTGCATGACCAGTGCTACGGGGAGGCCATGAAGTACAATAAATGCAAGCCTTACACCGAGTTCTACTCCTACAGCTGCGACAAAGCAAAGAAGACGCCCACCTGCGGCAGTGAGTGCACCAACTCAAGAGTTTGAGGTTATCAAAGAGGACGAGATTAGCTCCTAACCACCTGATTTGCTCTCTCTCCCTCAGAGGATAACAACGCCTGTAAGATGTTCATCTGCGAGTGTGACAGGAAGGCCGCCGAGTGTTTCGCCAGGGCGCCTTATAACCCCGAGAACCATCACCTGCCCAGCGACCGCTGTCAGTAGATGAAGACCTCTGCAGTATATTGCTCACCATCACTGAGCCCTCAGATTGATCTCCTTGCAGAAATAAAAAAAAAAAAAAAAAAAGAGAATACGTTTACTGTGTGTTTTCACTTTTCTTTCATCTTTTCCAACGCTTCCTCCTCTGAACCAACATCAGAACATGTGCACTCAAGGGTGTTATAGGGCTGAGCAGGAGGAGGAGGAGAAGAGGGTTTCTACAGGTTGTTTACATAACACAACTGGATGCCCGGTCCTCTCTTGCAGGGGGGAGGAGGGTCGCGTTAATACATCAACACATAATGACTCATTTATGACAGTTTGAGAGCCGTTTCTTGTTCTGATAAGGATCCCATCTGTTAGGATGTGTTTACATTGAATTGCTGCAGACAAGTTCTGCTGACTGTTTCAAATCATCAGAGACAGAGAAGTAAAGCTGAATAACAGAACGAAATTGTTCTGACAGCGTGCCCTGCTCTGAGGCTGGTGCTTGGATTATTATCCACTGGAATGCTCGGGCTCGGTTGAGCTGGATGAAGAAATAAGTGCTTCAGGGTGCACAGTGTGAAAAACCTCCACAGGAGTGAAACCACTCATGTGCAACATCCAAACTGTGACAGTTTAAAAGAGCGTTGGTTCACTCCGACCTGAGGAAGAGGAGCAATAAACTGGTTGAACAGAGAGCTGAGTAAGGAGTGGAACAACAGACTTTCTCTCTGTGGCAGCAGCTTAAATGTCTCATAGCGACTCCACCCTTGCATGCAAGCACAAGCCCGTGCACAGGACACGGCAGCTCCATGGTTACCTGCTGTTTGGGCCAAACCTATCTGGTATGAAGAAGTATTCCAGAAGTATAGTTTGCAGCATGTTAGCCTGCTTCCCACGGAGGGATGGGGGGGGGGGGGGGGGGGGGGGGGGGCTGTGGGCTGCAGGCGGGATCTCTCAGCTTGTTGACTTCGTCCGTCTGGTATGCATCTCGTCTCTATCGCATGACAGAACACAGAGGGCCGAGAGAATGAATGCCGGTGTGAAAGTACGTCAGGGACATTGTTAACTATTAAAAAGTCCCGGGAGCAGAAGGGTTAGATCAGCAGGGACAAAAGGCCCGAACAAAGTCATGGCTTTGTTTACCGACGTGTTTCCGTCTGTTCAGCTGGGCTCACGTTTCAAACGTCTCTTTGCACGTGCGTACTTAAACATGATGTATGTATAAGTACCTGCAGCTATGAATGTGATGCATGTGTGGGAACTTCTCCTGAGGGATGAAGCAGCAGATTGTTTTATTTTTGAAGGACTTTAATAAGAACTTGAACATGTTCACATTTCAATGGCTCAGGTCAGGTGGACTCTGTTCATACATTCCTAAAAGCCTTCACTCCCTTTAACATATATTCATTAAATAAATTAAATATTTTTTTGGTCGAGAATGCTGGTTTTCTCAGCTCAACGCAAAGTTTTTCCACTCTTCTCTGACTCTGCTGGATAAACTCCTGTGAAGAAACTGCAGGTCAGCGGAGGTCTGCACGCTGTGAGACGCACGTGGCGGCCAGGCTGGGAGCTGGTGCTTGGACAGTGTGGGGTAAAACCTGTTAATGTCGCCTTGGTTTGAGTTGGGTGCGTCTTTCTCTATGCACAGTCTGTAATTCTGCCCTCTGTTGTCGTCCCAGTGCTCCGTGGTGCCAGCTCCCGGCCTGAGGGACACGCAGAACTCTATTCTCTCCTTAGGGTCGATGTTCTGGGGCAAGCTCAAATCAAAAGTAAAGACGCTCACATCCACGCCGCCGCAGCGCTGCTGCAGCAGGAACGTGCAGGGGATGTCGTGATGGCTCCGCCAAGAGTCAAAGGTCAGCTTGAGCCGCACGGCCTTCTCGATGCTCTCGTGTGAGACGCACACTTTGCCGCTCAGCGAGCGTTCTGAAATGCTGCAGCTTCTCAGCTGCACGTGCATCTTTCTCAGACGTGCGAGGAAGAATTGAAGGTCCTGCGTCGGCGGTGGGAAGCCCAGGCGGAACTCTGGGCCTTGCAGTCTGGCCAGCGAGGGTTTCGTCACCAGAGCGGGGGAGGCGGCGGAGGGCTCGGGGATGAAGAGGCGCACAGCAGTGAGCGCCAGCCCCTTCGCGTCTGCGAACACCACGCGCTTTTTGTTCGAGCTGTTGCTGTCCCTGCGGAAACAGCTCCGAGGCTCAGAGGGTGCACTGGAGGAGGAGGAGGAGGGATGCGGGGAGTGAAGGCTGCTCTTGGGCGGGCAGTCAGCCGGCTGACAGTTACGCTGGGCACACAGCAGCTGATGAAGAGGCTGGCGCCGACTGAGGCTCAGGCACGTGGCGAGGTCAACGGGCATCACGGCCGTCTGGGGGTGACCTCTGAAGGCGTGGAGGACTCTGAGGAGGAAGCAGGACATGGTTACAATGAGTATCAGTGCAGATATTTCACATTCCGCCGGGAAGGAAACAATCGGATGAACCTACCGCGTATAACTCATTTCACCAGAGACGTTTCGCCGCAATCTGCCGACTTTGCTCGAGCTGCCACTCAGATCGGCCTACAAGCAGAAAATAAAGGTGATGAATAAATAAAACGTCTCAGTGAATTAACCCGGAAATCAACGACAGCCTGGAGCTTGAAGGAGGAGCATACTCACAGTGTGTGTGTCAGTGGAGCATTGTTGTGTGTCGCTCTGAGCTCGGTGAGGTTTGGGAATGAGGCTGAATCTTCTGTGTCATAACATTAACATGAGGCCAGTTTAACCAATGAGGCGACGGCTCCTTCGCCCAGCCCACAGAAGAATCACTGCCTCAGAGTTGTCCTTTCATGGATCTGCGCTGCCACGTTTGCCTCTTTTAATAAAAAAGACACAAAACACAACACCCATTTTTTTTTTTTTTTAAATAACAGCCAATCAGAGTCACAACAATTCTAATTCATGAGAGCATCCAGCAGTAAAGAGTTGATTGAAACATGAAACAAAGGGAGAATCTTCAAATTACAGGCTTGTCTTTCACTGGTTCCAGGGAGGCTGCGGGCACAAAATCTAATTAAACTCTAAATCCAATAGTGAGAATTTTACATTTTGTCCATTCTTTTAATGTGGAACTTCTTCTTCTTTTCTCTCTCTTCGTCCTGTTCCACAGTTTAAATTGTAAATCAGGCCGCCGGGCTCAGAGCTCCCATTTAAAGATTAGACAGATGGACCTCAAGAGGAAATTGCTATTGCTTAAGAAGTTGCCCGACGATAAGCTTTGATGTGGCTCAGAGACAGAATGGCTTTCTGACACGAGGCTAAGACAGTTTGTTGAAATTAAACGGTTAATAATTAGAACCAGAATATCTCTACATAATCCAACAAAAGATGAAGAAACCTGCTTTTCTTTATACGTTTAGCATTTAGCGTACCGTTGCCTTTATTGTGTCTCAAGGTAAATTTTGGGAAATACACTGTGTCGCCAAGAAAAAAACACAGAAAGATCAAAGCCACGTTGTTTTTAAAAAAAATATGATTGAACGGGTATTTTGTCAGAAGGGAATCATTTATGGAAAAGCTTTGTTTCTGGGATCCTAAGCTGCTCTACCATGAACACCCACTGAATGTTACATGCCAAGTGCTGGCTCCACATGCAGGTTCATTCATGACTGACGTACGTACTCAAATGTGCAGTCGTCTGATCTGAATTTATTGTAAATCAAATTAGAGGAAACAGTCTTCTACACGCCCACAGAGCCATCAAAGGCAGAGGCTGAAGGACCGGTATGACCTCAGGGAGGTGAGGACACAAAATGACTGTTCACATTCCTTCCATAACAGTCAGTCCTGGATTATCTGTCTGTCTGTCTGTCTGTCTGTCAACCGCATGTCTCAACCCAAACCCGCTCTGGATGATGTCACCTTTAGCAGCAACAGAAAAACAGAAAGTCTGTGTCGCTACGTGTGCGTATATGTGTGTAGCTTTATTGTCTTATCTCTTTCCAACTTCCTCCTGGGAGGTTTACGAGCTGCATATTTAGAATAATCTGAAATACAGCTGCACTCCACAAACGCTCCTTCCAATGACTCATTTTCAATAACAGCTGCTACTTATGCATTTTTATAGAGCACTGAATAATTATGCCATTACATAAATATGCTGGACTGGGCCTATGTGTAATAATATATATTCACATTGTAGTCTGGTATCATATTAACCTATAACTCCTCCAGAGACACATTACTTATGCAGCATGAAAGATGGGGGTGAGACTTTTTCCACTTCAGCATATGAAGCCACAGTCTGGCCTCTGGCCGAATAAAAACTTCTGTACATACAGAATTTCATGAGGCTTTGTATATTTCATACAGTTCATATTTTATCCTTAATATATATTTCATCAAACAGTGGTAGTGTCACTCCAGAGAAGTAGAACTAAAGAACAACCAGCGTGGACGTCCACGGTGACCACAGTGGACCAGAAGAACCAGAGTCCTGACGCGTCCCTCAACTCTGTTACCGATTCTGTCCTGTTCTTGTCTTTCACAGACAGAATCTCACTGTCACATTTCTATTTACTCACCACACAAGAATTTGACATGACGCGACCGAACCCTGTGGTGATGCATCCAGCAGGAGCAGATGTTGAGATAATACCCGAATGTGACTCCTCTCAGCAGATGTTCAGCGAGCTCGCACACAGTCACGGATCATCCCGTCTCTCACGGTCCGTCTGTGTGCGTTACCTCTCTGTCTAGACTTGCTCTCGTGAACACCGCTGGCGCTCAAACTGGCGTCTTTCTGGACCATTAGGGCTCCTCGTTAGCTTAGCTGAGCTGTTTGTTTAATTACAACAGGGGGACATGTATGAGCTGATTCCACATGAGTGAAAGCAGATAAGGCTCCACATTGTATCATTTAGAAGAGGAAAGAAAATGAAATATCTCATTGTTGGTAATTTAATTATTGTAATTATAATATTGCTGATGTTCAGCTCATTATTATAACGGGTTATAATGTTTCCTGTCTTTAGTGAGACCCTCCTCATGTCATAACCACGTTTGATGGATTTAATTGACTGCTGTAATTTATTCATTCTTTCAAAATAAAAGCTTTTTGGCGAACATGCATGAGGAATGAAGGGAGGTGCAGACCTGTGACCTCCAGCCTGAGAGGCCGCCTGTGCTGTTTGCTCGACTGTTTCCTTAAATAGTGTCCCTGCGGCAGCGGGCGTACCCTCCCTTTATCACTGTGGTCAAACAATAACATTATGGGTAATTATGGGTAATAAGAAGCTGACCTCTGTGTTTTTCTTGGCAGGACTGTGTCCGTCTCAGGCACACACATCTGTCCATTTACAGCCGTCTGTCATTCCTGATTAGTTTCCTCAGAATCGAACTGACACATCGACGCACTGCCAGACTCCAGCCTTCGTGTCCGGACACGAGCGCCAGCAGCATGTGAGCGGCTCCCACATTGATACGGATGTTTGCAGAGCTTCAAACAGACGTGGTGGAGGGGGAAAGGTTCCCAGATTGTCCTCATGCTCCCTCCGTTTGTTCCTTGAGGAATGATGCACTGTCGAACAAACTGATGCTTCAAAACTCCTGGATTTCCATTGATGAATCACTAAATCAACTATTTGTTTCTGTGTGAATATTAAAGTTTAAAAATATATATGCAGTATATAAATAATGTTAAAATGATAAACAGTCAATTTCGAGGATGATGATGATGCACAGGATGAAAGTTGCCTTTTCATTTAATCTTTGTGTACAAATAATCTTTCTGTACTTGACAGTTATTGTCTGAAACCGTGAAGCAGCCCAAACACAATGTTGTGGAGCAGTTTGAACTTTTGCTGTTAGAACCTGAAATGCCTCAGACACTTTTAAAGAGTCAACTCCATTCTGCATATATATAAATAAATATAAATAAATATGGTTGTAATAATGGTATCTTCAAAGCCAAAACTTTATTTCTTTTGGGGGGAGAGGAAAAATAACATCTTCAAAGCCCAAACTGTATTCCTGCTGGCAGAACGATTAAGATTTCCGCTTTTAAGAGGAGCGATGAGAGAGGCTGATGAAAGCTTGAAGGGGGAGAGCAGTAAATTGTCGACTGTAACCCCATTACCACCCTGGGCTGGCTGGAGATAGCAGCCTGCAGGACCTCCTTCATTATTCCTGCTGCCTCCCTGCAGACAGAGAGGCTGAGTGAGGAGCACCCTCCTGTGGGAGGAGGAGGGAGAACTTCACTGAGAGGAGCTGGCTCTCTGTCGTCTTTACGTAACTGGTGGATGTAATATTTGTGTAGTTATTACTCACAGAGAGAGACGTCAGCGGAGTAAAGAAACACTTTGCCTGAATCCATTCTCTTTCTTTTTTAATGTCTCTGTTATTTCTGAGCCGCTGCTCCTTTAGGCTCCAAACAAAGGAGGCGTTCAGCTGAAACATCCAACGAGGACTCATTTAAATGAAACTGGACGGTCGCAACATGACTCTCACAAATCATATATGATGCACCTGGAATCAGATCTGTGATAATATCTCATGGAAAACATCCTCTCCAATGTACGACAGACTGGATGTATATGTATTTAGATTCTCTTAAATTGTTGGATACAAAGCAGGGAATCATGTCTGGGTCATGTCAGACCTGTCCTGGTCGTTTTATCAATCTGAGACACCCTAACCTGTGTCTGTGACATCACTGCCCGTGTCCTCCCACCAGAAACTGTTGAAATGTGCCCAAATGCAGCTTGAATGAGACGTGAAGTTAAACATTTTTTTTTTAGACGCAAGTCAGAACGTTCCTCCCAGCTGTAAGATAACTGAAATATTATGTGCATATGGAAATAAAGCCAGTGGAGCATAAAAGGAAAACAGCAGATGGATCCAATGAAGAATACGAGCTGGACCCCTGTGTATAAGGCACACCTGACAATAAGGCCCACCTGTGTATGAGGCACACCTGTGTATAAGGCGCACCTGACAATAAGGCACACCTGACAATAAGGCGCACCTGTGTATAAGGCCTGTCTCGCTCTTACCTTTTCTGCTCGAGCGCCCCTGGCGGGCGTTAGAAAAAATGCATAAATAAGCCGCATCATTGTATAAGCCGCAGGGTTGAAAGCCTGTGACAAAAGTCGCGAAGTATAGTCCGGAAATTACGGTAATTAGTTCCCACAGGAGTCTGGGGACTGACTGACTGTTTTGGATGGACCATCACACCTTAGTTATTCTTTTGTGAAATCCCCAGTTCGGGCTCTGATGAGTTGTGGATCAGAAGTGAAAGAGCTGTCTCCCTCCTGAGGATCATATTTCCAGGTGAAGGCAGGTGATGGAAGCAGCCGGAGACCTTGAGTGCACTCTGAGACGTGTCCTGATTTTCACCACGGGAGCATTTTGCTCAACATCTGCGGGTGCGGCGGAACATGTTGGGTGGTGTGCTCACAGCTGGGCAGGAAATGGACCGGTCAGGTGAATCCACATGAAAGTTACTTTCCCTTCACAGCTTTCACCTTTTAAATCCAAATGAATTCTGATGGACGGTGTTTAAAAACCAGGTTTAGCATATTACATATCCAGTAAAAAAGATCTGTCAAAGCAGTGATCTGATTTCTGTCGACTTATTTATAATTTCACACATGCATGATCACATATCATCACATTCCAGCCTCGCTGATCGTCATGTTAAAGAACATGTATGTATCACACATGTTGGATTTCACTGAGCTCCCACTCCTGCAGTCTCCTGCAGCTCCACTTGATGGCAGTAGAGCTTCAGCGATGGTGATTACACAATCCTCCCTCTCATCCTGCGTCATTAAGTCCCGACACGACAGGAAAAAAAACCCCCAGCCCTATACCATTTCCAATATGAATTGCACATGCCACACAGGCCTGCAGCCCACAGGTGCGCTCGTGGCGCTGGCTTTGGCTCAAACAGGCCGACGGAGCTTCGTGAAACGATTTCCACCAACGCAAGCACTTCTGTAACCTTGGACACAGTATCAGCACAGGGTATGTGTTGCTGAGAACTTTAACAACTGCATTAGGTCCTCTGCTGGCCCACACACACACACACACACACACACACACACACACACACTGTTAGATGAGCAGGAACTCTCAAGATGTAAAATAACCAGTTGCTGTTGACTTACAGATCCTGTTAGAACTCATTCATTTAGCAAATTAAAAAACATTAATTCATTATGCGTGTGATCAATTATGCACCCCAGAGTATGTCTTTTATATGCCGGGTGAGTGTGAGACGTAGCCGCCGGTGCTAATGTAGAATACACAGTCTCGGGTGCATTGAGTCCTCCTCCATGCTGCTGCATAAGTGCAGTGGTGAGGATACATATTCATTGTGTGGAAGAAAGTTCCCATGTGGTACAAATGGTTGCGAGTAAATAATGGAGGCTCCCCGTGCAGCACCAGGAGCAGCGCAGAGTCTCCGCTGCTATTGCTCATTTCGACCCAGTTTGCGACGCGGCGATGACAGCGTGTTGACCTTGGAGAGGCCAGATTGGGATAGATTATTTCCCGTGATGCGTGTCGTGATCCAACAGGAGGAGGATTTCTGCATTATTGAGAGAGCTCGTTCCCAGAGCCGAGGTCTGGGTGTGAGGAGGGAGTGAGCTCAGGTGATCAAACACGGCTCACTCTGAAGGACGGAATGGATGGGATGAGGCATGAGGCAAGATTTACATGAGAATAAAGATAATACTTCATGACAGAATAGTTTTTGAATATTCAAATATGTGATGATGAAAAGCAAAACAATGAACCAAAACGGGACAATACTTTAATTAAAGTGAAAAAGTGACTCTTTTATGAGTTGTTCCACTGATATGTACGCTGCTTAACCAAGCTAATGGAAAACTGCAGAAACCATTCTCTGACTTTATCAAATGCTAATTTGATTTTACTTATTTGTGCAGTGACATTTCAATGGTGGCCCGCTGATAAAAAAACTCAAAGAGGAACTGAGGAGCTGATGTAAACTTTCACTTTAAAACCCATGAACGCCAGGGCTTCATTGAGTAGTCTCAGACTAATTGGATTTTAATTGATCGGCGGGAGGAAAGACAACACACACACACACACACACTTGCTCTTCTCCATGAACCCTGATGAGGCACTCTGCATCTGGCCACAGGTTGTGTATGTTCTGGGCGGTGAATGAATCTGTTGCACTGGCGTGTGTGATGCCGCAGTCGGGCCGCTCTCAGCCCCATGAGCTTGTGAGTGAATTAGCCGCTGAGGCTGGAGGAGCCGTATTAAAGATTCTTCCACACTTCCTCATTCCCTGTGATGCCGTTTGATCCCCTCTTTTTATTCCCTCACTCTCTCGCCCTCTCTCATTTTCCCTTTACACCTGAGGAGAGAAAGAGAAAAAATGGAACCCATAGAATTATTATGCGGACCCAGGGATCTGAAATGGACTGTAATCGTCCCGGTTCACTTCTCTGAGGTGAAATCCAGTCAAATCTGCTCCTTAGTTTGGTAATGGAAATTCAGAGAGGAATAAAAGTTTTCTAAAAAAAAAAAAAAAACAGGTTGTGATATATAATAATATAATAAACAGTCAAATGTTAGATATCTACATTTGGAAAATCTTAAAATAGTTTCACATGACCGTGACATTTTTTCTTCTTTTCCAAACTTTTTTTTTTGTTATTTATGCTGAAGTGCGACAATGTTGCCGTTGACCTGAATGTGTGTTTTCATGAGATAACAATGTTGTGTTCCACCTGTTGTATTTGCCCTCACATTCACCCAGACAAATTAACTGTGAGCATCAGCACTGACTGTCGCTAAGATGACTCATAGAGACGCCGGCTCCGTGTCTGGGTTTCAATAATAAAGGAAGTAGAATCGGGTTTTAAATTTACAGTTCAAAAACAGTTTGAGTCACACTCGTCGTTCTGAGGTTCATCTCACTCAGCTGATCACATTTGCTCTGAATCAGTCACATCATGACCCACATGCAGGGGACTGAGGGTCATTCTGTTGTTTATTGTAAATATTTCTACATCGTGGAAAAAAACTGAAACTGTGCAACAGCTAGTGCATTCAAATGTTAAGCTAGCTGGTGGTTTAAAATGAGAGAAATTAGAATAAAAAGAAAAGATTTGATAATTCTACAAAATGAAAAAAAAATTCCCTGAATACGCACATAAAAAATATTTGTATATTGCAAAAATGGTCTGAGACACTTTTGACACTTTTATTTATCTTTTTAGATATATTATTCAAGTTATATGTGTTGAAAAACAAACCTGCATTTGATGAATCTCATCTTAATGTCACCAGACCGGTATAAACACCAGACCCAGTGTGTTTAATAATGTATAAATGTCTGCGTCTGTGTGGCTGAATGTTGGGTCCAGGTCAACCTGAGGCTGAGGGGCACAGCTTCCTCCTGAGGGCTGCACAGAATATTTACTGGTCAACACATTAAATCATCAATGCTCCGGTCTTCTGGTAAATAAAAGCATGACGACTCATTATCAGGGATGTTTAGTACAGGCTTCATTCATCTCGTGATACTCCACACAGCAAGATTGGCTTGATGTGACAGAAGGGAACGAGTCCTCCGGGCTTTTCCTGGATCATGGAATCAAAACTGAGAAATCTTATCTCCCCTTCAATTTTTCCACGGCACATTGGTGTAAGTTAATTCCATGCCTCCTTCTTTTTCTCCAGCTGACTTTCATTGTGTCTGCCTAATCAGCCAGAAGCAGAAATGATCTGCTAACATTTCATTTCTCCATGAATATTTGATTGTCAAAAATTGCCGTGAGGGAATGAACTGGGCCCAAAGTTCGGCTTTGATTTGCGATTAAATTATCAAGAAATCAATTTCATCTGCTTTGAATAATTCAGGGTTTAATGGAATGAGAAATAGCGAAAAAAAAAGGGGGCACGGGTTATGAGATGGTCTGGAGTGTGTGTGATGAGGGGGTGGTGGGAGTCATGGGGGGGGTGATGCCACTCAAAATGGAAGCAGGGGCCCTGCATTGTGGTGCCGAGCGGCTGGGGAGCTCCTGTCAGTTCACCTGTGCAGCCGCTGTGGCATGTCAATAGGCTCCTGCGTCAGTAATCCAGTGATAGCAGCCGGAGTCCGGAAGACATTTGTGAGATTAGCTGTTTGGCCACCCTCCTGATTTATTGCCTTGTCGGAGGAGGTAGTGAGGAAAGTTAGAGGAAGCATTTTCTTTTTAAATTTGTATTCCACCAGTCGGTGATCGCTTTTTTTAAGTCCTCTTGAAACTTAACCGGTGATTAGCCCCAAGTTACGACTCTGAAGGGGGAAAACAAGAGTTGAAGAAATAAGAGGAAAAGAAAGAGGTTGCGATACCTCAGGGGCCGTGAGGGCTCTTCACACAGAATTTGGCTAATCTCCCGAACGAGTGCTTAATGGCGAGGGTTCAGAAAGACTTCCTGATGTCGTGCAGCTTCACCGGATCCCTGGAACCGTCCCCGCGCGATGTGCGTGCACATGTCACCGCCTGTGCTGTCAGTTCAAACAGGACGGCAGCGTCGGTGTTCCTTGACAAGACACAAATAAATAGAGCTGCACTGACTGCATGCAGCCCGACCTGACAGTTGTGGAATTAAAGAGGTGGCTGTGTTGTGAAAGGGGCGAAGACGGCTGCTACCAAACTGGAGCCAACAGCACAGCTCCGCTAGAGCTTGTCAAAAGTGTTCCTTCCCTTATTTGAAAAAAGTTAGCTTCGTGGAGTTAGGTAGCTAACTTTAGCTGCTGCGTGTTACTCATCTTTACATCTGACTGATCTTTATTTCAGGATCTGACGTCCGGAAGTTTCGTCTCAGACGACCGGCAAATTATTGTGATGTCGGGAGAAGTAGGACTCATTGATTGAAAAGAGTCCCAACGCATCACGCCTGAGGCCTAATCACCTGCGAGCTCGATAGCATGTCAACAGAAGTCGACTGAAATATTTTGGAAACATCATCATTACTGGGTTTCACTTGAAATATCGGGAGCATAAGAATCCGTCTTGTGTCTACGAGCGGTATAAACAGGTCTGGTGACAGACAGCGGGTCACAGTCGATGCATGTGTTTCATATTGTTGAGGAGGTGGCGGTGGCGGTCAGAGGCTCAGGGTGGAACAGAGGAGCCCGGATGACTCCGATCCATCTTCAGCAGCGACTCAGGGAGCGGGTCAGAGGATTCATTAAGGTTCGGGTCACGGTTACGGGATGATCCAGCAGATATTCAAGATTCAGGTTGCCCTGGAAACTGAGACAACAATGTCAACCACATCATGGCATCACAGAGTCGCAGTCACTCGGATCCGTCCACTGGGAAATACGAATGTTCCCACCATCTATCAAGTGCTGCTTGGCTGAGAGAATTTTCCATTAGAATGCGACGCGTGCTTATCGGTTTACCTTCCGAGTCCTTGACACACACACTCATCTTTTTCCTGAGGAGTCCTGCGGTTGTGAATCTACCCTCTGACCTCTGTGTGTAGAAAAGAAATAGAAATAATAAATATGAAGCGAGCTCAAAGGTAGGCACGCGTTGTTGTTCTCGTCTTGTTTTCAAACGCATGGATTCAGTTTGTGTTGCTGTATTTAAAGTTGTGTTGGTCCTCCAGTCAATGAGATGTGTTTCACTGAATTTTAGATATTAATTGGATCTTTGTTTCTGTCTAAATATTGGGGAAACTAAGCGGCTATAAAACAAACTTTGAAAGGATTCATTAAAGCGAATGAAACCCATTAAAAACCCTCTTTTCCTTTCCCATCTCTCAACTGTAGAAGCTAAAAACCTTGAGGCCAATGTACATGTATGACATTTGAATGATTCAGTGATATGATATGATTCAAACTGAGTCATGAGACAGTCTCACATCGCCTCTCTAAGTTTCCCCTGGACATAAATATCTGTTAATTGTAGATTGTAGGAGAAACGATGAGATGAAATACAACTGAGAACATATTGTGAGATGACACTCAAACTGTCTGTTTGTGCTCAGTTAAGATCTGACGTTCTGCCTTCGGCTCCAAGAGCTGGACTCCTCCGTTCGCTTGCCAGTGTCTCTAATGTCATTTGAAGAGTATTTTACTGTCCATGTCTCTCGTGACATCATCCTCATGTTCTGGAAATGTCTGCTGGGCGTGGCTCTGTTTGATGGATGAGTTCTGCGGCGCATGTTGAACACATGAGACATCTAACATGGATCAGAAGAACGACTTGTTATATTCTCATCTGATGTGTTTGCTGTGTTTTCTCACTTGTCATTTTATATTATAATTACATATTTACATGACTTTGACAATCTGATTCAAATCATTAATGTGGAACATTATTTCCTTTAATCATTCATGGCGACGTCACATCAAAGCTCTTTTATCTTCTGCGAGTAACGACTCATTACTTGTTCCATGACCTTGCATAGTTTTCCTATAAATTGCTCATTATGGATGGTTATGTATTCCAGAGTTGGCCAATTTGCATATATTTCAAAATGTATTCACAATCATGAAGTGGAAACACAGGGCTGCTGATTTTGACAAGGACGTGCGTGAATGGGGACAAAGTCGTCCTCATTTGTCCCCGTGGATCCACAGTAATGACGGGTCGTCAGACAGCTGACGGAAGAGACGTCCCTCAAGCCTCGTATGAATATGTCTGACACCACGTGCACTTTACTTTCTTTACGGCTCTTTCTAGTTTTTAATTATTTGGCTTTTTGACGCCACTTCACCTGTCGTTTATTTTGTCCGTTCCTCGTCTCTGGGATTCCTAACGCTGCGTTTAAGTTGCTCCGCCCGCTTGCCCCGTAGCAATAAGGCGCCACTGTGCGTGGAAGAGGGTCCATTTTGGGCTTTTACTTTTTTCCGGAGGATAACTGGAAGAGCGGCTTATCTGAATTCACACTTTTGTAATATTCCATAACTTGACTTCTGACCTCTTGTCAACAGTTCCCTCGCTCTTGATTGCAGAGCCTATAATAATTGGAAGTGAGGAGCGAGCGTGAGCTGCGGTGGACGCCGAGTATGAATGCAGAATTAGCGATGCAGCTCAAGAACAGTTTGGGAAATAGGACTGACAAGGAGTGTTGACACATCATCAAACTGAGACTGATTGCTTGAATAATTGGTTTGTACCTAATTATATTAGAGTGGCCTCTTGGGTGTGTGTATGATTATGTGTGCAGAGCTTTCTGTGCTGCGTCACTGGGACAGAAGCTGGTCGGGTGCAGGGAGTGGGGGGGGGTGACAGATCCTCCAACCACAATCACATTTTGAAAGTTTACAATCACGTTAAGCAGCTCTGGAGAAAGAGGGAGGGGTGGTGGGGTGGGGGGGATTCTGGAAGGGCGACCCAGTGTTTTTTGTTGGGAGCCTGTGTTAAGAAGGCAGCCTCTAAGTGAGTTAAATGAGAAATAGCATTGGCACAGCTGTTGTTCCATTAAAGGCCCCCTGAGGAGGCTTCAGAGTGGGTCCAAGAGGATCCAGTGTGGGCCGGGAGCCAGCAGCAGGCCTCCATGCATCTGCTGCTGATTCTTCATAAGGTGACAGGATCCCTCATTTGGTGTGTGTGTGTGTGTGTGTGTGTGTGTGAGCATCTTAAGGTCGCCAACAAAGAGCGTTTACAGGTGTGATGGCGGCTCATTCATTTCATTGACCTCCCTCCCTCTCGTCCAGATTCATCTGGAACCGTAAACACTGCTGCGACAACGCAAAGTAATTAAACGCTCTGTAAGATGCATCAATGCATATGTATTTGAAGTATTTCCATCTGCACTCTAGCTTTGCAAAACATTAATAACTCCAAGTCATTGAAGTGAAGACATTCAAGTTATAACAGAGGTGGATGTGAGGAGTGTGTCGCCGAGATGGGTCACTCTTTGTTATATTTAGATAATTATCACCCAAATCTGCTTGAAACGTCCCACCACATTGTTCACACGAACAAATAACTCAACACACAAATGATGGCCGCCCACAGTGGGTCTGGTTCCGCTGAAGCTTCCTTCCTGTTTTCGTCTCCACTGCTGAATCAGCGTGGAAGCTGTTGGGTTTCTCTTATAATCTCTGTGTCATGGTGACACCTGCACACCTGGGCACCTCCCCCTTCAGCCACACACACACCTGGTCCCACTTCCCTCATCACTCTCTGCCCACTCACGCTACTCTAGTGCTGTGTGTGTGTGTATGACCCACAAAACTCAAGAATCAGGTAAGTGTGTTTTAATGTTTACAGCTGTTGAGCTCTCGTGTGTTTTGACCCCGAGAAACAAACTGGCCTAACAGCCAGATCGGAGTGTGTGTGTGTGTGTGTGTGTGTGTTGAGACTAAACTCACCAGAAACTATGCTTCTTTCACTTTCATACCTTCTATGGTGTCAGACTCACGAAACCCCAGAAACCATCTTTTCATTCTCGGGTCACACGAGGCACCAACGTTTGCAATTTTCCATTAGACTGTCAAAAAATTCCCGTCACTCTGTATGAAAAGCTACCTGTCTCGCATTGAATTGCAAGGTTAGCGAGCATTCAGGAGAATAAGAGCGTTTCGACTGACACACACACTTCAAGTCAGTCCTGACTTTTGACAGAATGTTTGACAAGGGGAAGAGTGGATTAAATTAGATATTTCCCACACAGCAAAGGCGTCCAGCCGGCGTGCAACCTAAACACGATAAATTCTACACACTGCAATTTTAAGGTCAAATCTCTTCATCTTAATCCCTGCAGACGTACACAGTCTCCGTCAGGACACGTGTACACATTCATACCCTAAGCCCTGATCACCATATAACCACTGCTTTTCTCTCCTGATGAGTCATTTCTTTGTGGGCTACTCATCTTCATTTATTCATGTCTGAAATACTGAGCTCCTCGTCGTTTCCCTGCTCCTCCCTCCGACAGTGACAAAACATTATTTTGTCCTTTTCCTCCTATTTCTGGTTTGCTTTTATTATTTCAATTTTTCCTTGTTAAATCCAGCATCACAGCCACGTCAAACAGAACCGTTTGCAGAGGGGCAAAAGCTGCAGTGGTGTCGACAATGATCGTTTGTGTCCTTGCTTTGGTATTTCCTCTGGCAACATGGAGGCTTGAAAGCCACGAGGTAGCAGGCGAAACAATCTGGCCGCGTGACGTGGGCGTGAGGAGTGTATATATGCAGGGACCAGTTAATGGGGAACAGGTGAAAGCAATCAGGAAATCAAACACAGGAAGGAAAGCAACGGAAAGAGACACAAACCAGCTTTCAAAGTAAAACAGGAAGTCAGAACCGAAGGAACTAAAAACAGACATAACTTCACTACTTCTTAGTCCTGACAGTATCACCACATCTGTAGACGTGTTCGCAGCCACTATAGCTTCTCTGTTTGCACGATGCCGTGGCTCTCACTTCCAGTCAGACTGTTTTACCGCTCGGCCAGATCCCTTTAGATGGATCTGGCACACAGGAGTCAGGCGGCCTTCAGTTTCCCTCCCACTTTGTAGAAAACAACAATAATCACAAGCTGAACATTGTGTTCTCATAATGATGTTGGTTTTCTCTGCCACTGTAACACGTGGCGCCATGCGGAGCCCCCCCGCTGTTCGCTAAGACCCTTCAAACGAGACAAACAAGCTCTTCTGTGACAACGCGGCTAATTTGGGGCCATGTTGGATTTCAAGAATTGAATAAAGAGTGACGATAATGCAGAGATCTGACAGGAGCAGCATTGGGTTTCAGAGGAAGAATGACGTCACTGAGTGTAACCATAATGCCCTGCGGAGCGAGGGGGAGTGCGGCGTGCGCACGGCTGGGGATTAGTGTCTGTAATGGGGGTTTTGAGGACAGTCAGGATTTCAGATCTGGAGCGATATGTTACCGGGGGTAAACAGCAGGCAGGGGACAAGAGGATTTAGCCAGTGAAGGCTTCCCCCTCCATGTGGACCGAGTATCACTGTCTTCTAAAGTACACTCATTTCCCACGTTCATTTACTCAAGCGTCTCCAGCGGGGATTCGGTTATCCTCTCTGAAAGGGCACTGCAGTCTTATAATAACTGGCCCTGCACATGCTGGGACGAGAGGGGGCGGGGCAGAGATTGACAGAGGGAGAGAAAATGGGAAAGACAAAAATAAAATAGCTATGTTACATTATTTTGACTTAAGAGCAGAATATTGAACTTTTCCCCTCCAGTGACAGCTGGTGGGTGGAGCTATAGTGGCTGTGGCCCTGGGTCAACCTTGTCTCTATTATTTATAAACAAAAAAAATAATTTATATTTTAAATTTCCGGAGACAAGCAACAGCAACCGGGGGCAGTGACTAATAGCAGTAAAAAAAAAATGGTATTAAAGTTTATTTAGATATGGAAACAGGAGAATCATCCAAACAGACAGAAAAACAGAAGGTCTACAATGTTTGAATGTTATATCACAATCCATAAAAACCTCTCAAGGCAACACTTGCTCTCCTGATGAGCAGTTCACATGATGTTGTTTAAATCATAAATTGCTTCAGAATGTTAAGTCTCTCTCAGAAATGTAATGTTTCATGTGAGGACAGTCGATGGCCTTAAACTTAAATGAAAATAGAGCCTGAATGGGCTTTTACACAACATTTTCATGGTTGTTCCAGAGCAGCGCACGGCTTTAATTGTCAGGTGCACAAATGCAAAACGTCAGACAGAATAATAACTTAGAGGACATATGGGAAATACAATATTCATTTCAATTTTTATTTCATTTCAAACATGAGCTGCTTTCAGATGAGCACTGAGCTCCTGACACCCTCTGCCATTTCCCCAGGCAGCGCTGGAGACTCTGCAGACTTCCTCCGACTGAGAAGATTCTCTGCAGGATCGAGCGAGTGGGACGGTTGAAGTGAAATGAAATATCTCCAGCTGACGTGATTAGATCTGGTGAGTACGTAACGTTTGTGTTTACACAGGAGCCACGGCTCCTCTGGGCCGTATCTGCAGAAGGTCAGGGCAGCAGTGCATGTGTGAGAGCAGCTTGACATAAATGTTTACAGCTCGCATTGATTCGTCTTTATAGTCTCACTAAAAACCACTGAAATTCACGATCAATCTGCCTGTTTAGTTTTTCACTTCATATCACTTCAATGCTGATTTTTTCCAAGACCCAGTCATCAACCAGGGTCTGGATCTGCCAGCGACCAGTGACAGAAATCTTTCTGCATGTGATCGATTTAGGAATCTACTTTACTGTTCTCGCTCATTGAGTAAACGCTAATTCCAGGATTAAAAATGAGCTGGATGTAAAGTGAAAACACAAAAACAGGAGATGATTTCTAACACGTCCAGTTGAAGGCATCTCCCACATCCTGCCCCCGTAGAAGAACGCCACCCAGCTGTATTTCCCAGCAGTGATTTATAAAGGTTTTGAAGGCACAGACAAACAGAGTTGTCCTGCCCTGTGGGGCTGTTATAGAGAAAATACTCCAATGTGTCATTCCATGCAGAGTGCATGGACAAACAGCAAGTTTGTCTCAAAGACTTTGGAGGACTGGGGGTATTTTTTTTATTTTTTTTTTTTTGGTGAGCTGAAAATATTCCTGCACGTCCAACCCCGAAACAGAAAGCATGATTGCAGGACTATTACTGTTTCCATTCATGCATCATTTAATTTTCTCTCTGTGCTATTTTGCCTCCTGCCTCATTTTTCTCATGATTAGCCGTTACTATTAGTTTGAGCCCCCACAGTAATTACAATACAAATTCAAATTTTACACTGCATGGTCTGTAAGTTATGCTGACACTGATCCTATACACAAACCTTTACTCACAAAACTGCGCTCAGGCCATTTTCTAAATGTGCCTGTTCACCGTGGCTACACTCAACAGACCCCGCCTCTCCGCCGGCCTGGACGTAGACTATAAATGTTGTTTACTTTTATCTAAAGGGCCTGACAGCCTCTCCCACTGATCTGCGCGCATCTTCCGCTCACCTTAAAGGTGCTAATGCTGAATTAGCTCCTCTTGTTGGCTCCTGATCCCTGGAACCAGCGCTCCCCCTCAGAGTGGCTCACCAGGCAGACATGTTTGGAGACAGATGGAGTCAGAGAGCGTGTCGGAGGCTGTCTGAGACGAGCTTCACATCTGCCGCTCACAAGGAATCGGGCCACAGACGGCCGGGGATTACGCAGTGGAAGAGAGAGGGAGTCAGTAAGAATCTACGCTCAACTTTAACCTCAGCGACCCAGAGGTGGAGGAGAGGCGAGCAGCGGGGCAGAAAAGCCTCTGAGACGAGTCAGGCTGCAAAATGAAATTAATGCCTCTGTGCAGGAAGGGTGACGTGAACGCCGCGGCCGTTTGCCGTTGGGTTCAATAAATAAAAACAAGCTGAATGGGTTGTACACGTCCAACTGAATGAGTTGAACTGATGCGCTTCATTATTGTTTGTGCTCATTGTTTAGAATGTGCGAGGAAGTAGGAGCGGCAGTGACACTTTTAAAAACAGATAATATCCAAATTAACTCAACCTCTTTCGTACATGTTTCATTCCAAGTGTGTGTGTGTCTTAAGGACTGAGCCAGCGTCACAAACAAACCCCTCGCATCTCCAGACATGCGTGCATCTTGGCCCGCCCTCGCGACTGGAATGGACAGATCCTGATGGTTCGTGAACAGCAGCGTTAATAAGAAGGTTGCAGGTCAAGCGTTTGATTCACTCCATCCTCTTAGACCCTTTGATTTGGAGAGTCATGTAGAGTCCCACATGGATTGGCACGCCGCCAGAGGAGCGAGCTCGGGACAGCAAGCTACAGCGTGACCCATCACCCCAGAGCTGCCTGACCCTAATTGCCCTGCCCCCCCCCACCGGGCTGCGTTACCCATTCCAATTACAGCTGTGTGTTTGCATGCTGCTGATCCACTGGAGAGCTGCAGGAGTGGGAGGGGGGAGCAGAGGGCGTTTACTGCAGCACTCCACTTAGGCATTGCTCGTTTTTATGCAACTTTAAACTTCACCTGCACTTCAGTTAATAAAGGAGATGGTGTAGCGGTTTACCTTGTTACCTACCTTGGAGAATATGGATGATTTATACAACACCCAAAATGTAGTCACCTTGGAAATTATGACGGCTATTTTGAGATTAAATGACTCGCTCCCTGTTTAGTTTCACCTCCACCAGGACACCGCAGCTTCGGCTCGTGCAGGGAGCCAATTCCATGATTTTACATATATCAGCTGATCGGCAGCAGATGCTTCCTCCACGCTCCACCAGTTGCTTGGCGGCCAGCGGCAGAGTACTGTCCGCTATCTTCTTTTATACCATCATGCCACTGACATGCCTAGGCCTCGGCTAACCCTAACCCTTTCAAACCTCAAATATTGGTCTAAATATTAGTTAAAGACTGTTCTCTCAAAGAGCAGAGGGTATTTTCCTCCATGGTTCAATTCATCATTTCATGTTTCTAGATAAAATCTAAATTATTCTATTAGTGAATTCTAGCTGCAGTTGTTTTTTTATGTGGATGTCTGATGCTCAGACTAAGAACAAAATGCATAAAACAACACAGAGTGTGTTGGCGAGCATCGTGAGGAACAAACGTGGGAGCATATATAAACAGCTAGCTCCTGATGTTCCCAGATCTGAATTTTCCCCAGTTCTGTTAAAGAGAGTACTTTAGAAGAGAGTAATGGTATTTCTTTATTTCTATTTTTGTTTTGGTCAAAGAAGCGAAAACGTTGGGCGAGAGACAGATGACACACGAGGGGATGGAATAAAAACGGGGAGCAAACATCGTGATTCTGAATATTTGCAGCGCTGGGTAACATCTGTCCCCACCGACACCAAATGGGCTGAGTCAGAAATGGAGGACAAAGGTGGACGTCGGAGAAAAGCGCAAATAAGAAATCTCAAGCCAGAGAAGGGGGGAGATTGAAGTGGAAATGAATGTATGCCGGCAGTCAGTGAGTCCTCTGATCTGGAGGACGGGCTCCTACCGCACACATGGAGTCAGCGCGGGGGAGGAGACTGATGGATTTGTATGATAGATGTGTGGACGCATGGAGCCACGGCCCCAGCTGCTGGGACTAATGAAATGTGTCCCACTACAAGATAGAGCGCTCTGATTTAAACACATCCTGCCAACGCCATTCCTCTTCTCCCTAATACAGCCGGAAAGAGCCGGCGCCGCCATCAGGCCCCGCTCTTTGTTTGTATTCCTATTTGAGAGTTGGCGTTTTCATTTGGGAACCAATCCGCTGTGTCTCGTCTCGGCCCAAAATGAATCATGCTTCCATTTCTTGCACCTGTAGATGGCTGACGAGTCAAACTCGATGTGAAATGTGTTCCGCTGGTTTTTTTCCAGCCCCGGCCGGGTTTTCACCTTCAAACCTGTGTCAGGTTTAAAATAATTTGTCTTCTCAGTCCACGAACATCTGTCTGTCATTTGTCTCACAAGTAAAAGCATGATCTTCATTTTGTTGCGTCCATTGCGGTGCACGCCGCTCTGCAGGTCCCGATTACATTTTCAGTAATGAAGCTGCACATGCACTGCGGTTGTTTTCAATGCAGAGAAAAAGGCTTTTTCCTCCCAGCTCTGAGTTATTCTCCCCAGACGCCTCCTTCCCTGCTCCTGTCCCTCTCTGACACTTCACCCTCACGCCTCCTCTCGGCGTTTGTCGTCCTTCGGGAATCGGCGCCTCTGTTTTTCTGGAGGAGTTCAGGGCGCACAGTCAAGGAGAGTCCGCGTCAGCCGAGTGTTTACAAAGCTTTCTGCTATGTCAACAAGGACGAAACGCTTCTCTCGCTAACTTCTCAGATCCCAAATTCCGACGATGCCGCTTTTCACCTTTTCACTTGTGTCTCTGCAATCCATGTCCTTCACCACCACATCGGTGTGTGTGTGTGCGTGTGTGTAGGGGGCTCGCCAAAAGCCCTGCCTCCTCCCTGGAATAATTGATTTAACAAATTGCCGGCCATGTTTCATTCTGAGGAAGTGACAGGAGCAAAGCGGGGAGACGGAGCCAGGAGATTAATTAGGAAACAAAGTCATCTTTATGGAAATTAAAGGCAGCCTGTGATGATAGCCTTCCTCTCCCATCAGTCTGCCGGGTTCCATGCTTGGAGCGTGATTGAGGGCGGTGGGTGCCAGAGCCCGGCGCCCGGTATAAGTATTTTGGGCCGTGTCATTGGTCAGAATGACAAACCCGAAGAAACAGCTGCTCCTGAAAACAATTCGCCATCCTCTGCTCGGGCCGCATGGGCCGCCCCTGCATACTGTATGTGTGCGGTGCTCTCTGCAGAGCGTTTGTTATAACAAGCTCCCAGGATGCAGCACCTCAGCTGCTCCAGTGCACATGCTGGAGCTGGGATCCCGTAGGTTTAGCGAGCACTCTTAGAGTTTGGCATTATGTTTGCAGATGTGGGATTAAGGCTGCTCTCCAGCAGCTGGTCCTCATGCTCGCTTGCAGCTGCACATCTGACCTCAGCGCTCGGTCAAGAGGATTCAGGACGTATGCAGCGTTCTGACCCGAGACAGATTTAGTTTCATTAGTCGGAAAAGCAGAGCGGCGGATCAGAAAACAGAAGGCGAAGGGTCATTAGGGATCTACCTGAATTGATCTGATGGTTTTTACAGTTTGGTAGAATCAGACGACTTGAGAGGAAAAAAACAATCAACCTACATTTGATGTGAGGATGAATCAATGCGGGAAAGTGGAACAAGCCAATTGAAAAACGGGTGAAGATTCCGCCGGAGCTGCTGTGGTTAAGACTGCATCCTTACATTTAGAGGAGCGTTCAGCTGATGATAAATTATTTAAACTCTGAGTCAAGAGCTCTCCCTGATTTCAGAGGAGATGTAAGATACAGTTGTAACCGAGGAAAGATCGACAGTCAGAAACTTGGGACCCTGTTAGATTTGTTCACTCTCAAAGCAGCTGGAGGTGAGAATGCAGAATATTCACGTTTTAAACACTGAACACTACAAGAAGAATTCTGCTCAGAGAGCACTCCACTAGGGATGGAGAGCCTATCGGAACGTCTGCATGAAGATAATTTGCGCAAAGCATCCGTTTATGTGTACGTTCCCTTTCCTGGAAGCTGCAAAACCAGAGAAACAAAGGGCCAATTAGAATAACCATCACCAAGCCCTAATCATCTGGGGTTGCACACCGAGAAATGAAAATTATGATGGCGCTGAGCTGGCCCATCCCCAGGGGTCCTGGAGCGTCTCGGCTGCACTGCCTCCCAAGCTGTTTCTGTCTCACTTCGCCATTTCTACTTCTGCCTTTTCCTCCTCCTCCAAACCCCCCACCGCTCGTTCTGCTTCCATTTTATTTCTTCCTCTTCATCTTTTCTCCAGTCCCCGGCCACCCATGAGCTGAGAGCGTGCGGTTTTCACTTTGGAGGATCTTTCGGGAGCAATTTCTCCCCTGGTAAATAAGTGTTGTGACAGGAGACAGGCTGGAGAAATGCTCAAGCCCGATGAGAGAAGGGATGCATCCTGAAATTCCTCCTGCAGCAGCAGCATCCACACTCCCACTGAGGCCTGTTTCTCTCTATGTCGGTTTCTGGTCATGCAACATTTAAATGATCAACTCCTGACAATAAGAGTGGAGTCAGAGTAACTCGTGGCACTTCCTCTTGTTTTGTAACATTTGGATCTAGATTCCTGCGCAGACTCAGATAGCGACGCGCACCCTTCATTAAACAGTTGAACGCCAGTGAGCGGTGAAGCTGTCGCTTGTTCGTCTAAATTAATTCCAATGCACAAGAACTCTTGTGCAAATTAAGTGCAGTAAATTGGACTTAATATAAGAGTTCTAATGTACTTCAACGAATTAATGCGCCTGGAGTGTGATATGTCTGAGATGATAATTATGTACTTAATGTGTTGATGACCTATAATTAGTGCCGTTGTGAATATATAACAGTACTTCCTGTGTATTTCCAGACAGTGTTAGATTTTAAGTGCACTTGAATCGCTGGGTAACTTTAGCAGAGCAGCAGGAATGTTAATTTGTTAGCATCGACTGAATAAAGCAGGATGGTGTTTATTTTTTACAGATCGTTTTCTTCTCTGTTTGGAAATGGCAACTTTTTTTTAAAGCCATTAACAAACTAAGTGATGTTCGCCATCGCCCTTGAACTTGCTTGGTCCAGTTTCAGTTGTTGTTGTTGTTTTTTTTTTTACATAATTTCAAGTCATTGTTCCATCAATGTGATCTAATTCAGGGGGAAATATTTGCATAATGTTGTTCAGCGGTGCCCTACAACACCATCTCTCCGTTCCTTTAGTGGAAACGCGTGAGCATCAAACATCCGCTCCATTTTCAGCGGCAGAGACAAGCAACGATTTTTCTTGCGTTGCCCCGATGAACTCTGCTCACATCGAGACGTGGGCGCGTCCAAATGTGTTGGAACTCAACAGTGCGAGTTCTTATCTGGCTCACAAGACCCAGTTACTGACCTAGATTCTGCTCTTTTTGCTGTTGTAGGTACTGACCATTTGTCTGTGGCTGATAAATGATCCAATGCAATCACAGCATTCCTCGTGTTGATTAAGAAGTATTGCATCCTCGGCTCGTGTTAAAAATACTCTCATTCAGTTTTTTACTCGCCGTCAGCTCCCTGTGTTGTTGCCAGGTTAAAAGGACGAATCGCATCGATCAAAGTTTGGATGAAAGACCCAAGGAAGACGGGTTTGGAGGGAAGTTCAGTCGTGCTTCTAAAGTAAGGACGTGAAGTGTTGTTTTATCTTTGTGAGAGATACAAGTGTCCGAACAACAATCAACTCTCCGGAACAAGACAGCCTTAAAATAAATAAAAAAAGAAAAACACGAAAGGCAGCTTTCAGTGAGAAATGGCTGCGCACACTCACGGTCGAGGGAGGGAGATGAAGAGACATGGGAGGTGGGGGTGGACAGATGCTGAACTAGAAACAAGCTAAATAAGTGATGACATGTTCTGCTCTCAGGGAAGAGATGAAATGGAAAATATGTACAGCAGCAGACTCCACAGACTCACTGTGCAGAAACAATGTCCCGGTCGATACCACGACTTTTCAGCCAATGTCACTGAAAGGTCCACCAGTCCCTTTATGAAACCACATTTAAAACCACTGGATCCACATTTTATGTTTTCACACAAGCTCAATGAAATGGAAGAATTTGGGTCATCAGCCATAATATTTTAACCATCCTAGGTAGATCCCACCCAAAAGCTACACAAACAAAGTCCTATTTATTACATCGATAAACATTTTAATAAATTCAATTCGGAAGTTGTTTGAAAGAGATCTTTCTTGTTGGTTTATTGGACGTGTAGTTTTAGTTTAGTTTTTTTTTTACGTACAAAACAATTTGATACAGTTTTGTTCCTTTGCTCTTTTATTTTGCACCAATCCAAGTGTTTTGTAGTCTTTGCCGTTCTCCGCCTTCAAACTCTTTTTATGAGCATTTCATCAAACGTCGATTGAGAAATTTAAAGGAACATTAAGTTCCAGAACCAGAGCCGTTCTGAAAGTGGGCCGTTGGGCTGACAGGATTGAATCCCCAGCAGGTGGCACTGTGTTTCTGTCTTTTCATTTTTAAAAAAATAGAAACGTACCTATGAGATTTAAAAAGTGAGCAGGACCCTATTTGCCCTCAGTCCCTTCTGTCCTCCATAATCCCCAATCACTGTTTCAAAAGTCAAGAACAGCAAATGTTCACAAACTGAGCAATTCAAACCATCATGCACTGAGCTCCTGTGGAGAGACAAGAGGAGAGAGGGCAGCAATGAGGGAACAAGGGGTGAGTTCAAACAGAAGTGTGTGTGTGTGTGTGTGTGTGGCCTCGTCTCTGCACCTGCTGCATCAGGGCAGCTGTGTGTCATCACCAATCAACTCCGTGCAGAACGAAGACTCACCCCCACACGGTTCAGCTCTTTGTTCAACTTGTTCGACTTGTGGAAACTTGGGACCTTGTTGGATTTACCTCGGTGTGCGAGCCTGCCGTTCTGTAGTATTTTGTACATACTTGCAAATTAACAAAGAAATCACGTGCAATGGGGGAATAAAATGAGACATTGTTAAAGCTTCTTTTGACACTTCTTCTTTCAGTGAGGATTTATTGTGATTGTTAATTTCATTTCGTACACAAAAAGAGAAAGCTGCCTGATGTCCACATTAATTATTGTCACTCGAAATGAAACTAAGCTCACAGAGTCAAGAAATATAAGAAATATAAATATGAGAACACTGATTAGTCTTCAGCGCTTCAAAGACTTGTCTGTCTGATCTGGACATAATTTCTTTTTACATTCTAATAATGTTCTGGGGTCATTTTCCTTTTATATTTTACCAGTAAACAAACACTGCTCTGCTTCTTCACACGCCAGAAGCCACTTTATGCACTGCAGGCACGATGCGACGCTGGAGGTCAAGTTTGAAGGAAGGTTTAAAGAGATTTGGATTTATGACTCGAGTGCTGTCTGTGGTTAAGGTTGGGGTTAAAGTTTGATGTTTGAAAGTGATAAACAACCAGCGTCCTATTCTTAAATACATTTCAACAACGGTCATCGGGTTGAAAGGGACATCAGCTTTTTGAATAGTCTGGAAAGGATTTGAATATCCTTTTTTTCAAGATCCATAGTTTGTTGGAAATTGTGCATCGGGGTAATTGTTGTTTTCAAGGACGGCCACTGGACCAGCTCATAGCGACTACAACTTTGTTTTTTCATAGTTTGATGGATTATTTTGTCCTTAGCCGGACTTGCTCCAGTTGGCAGCTGATCCTCTCCAGTCCACTGGGATCCAGTCTCCCATTCACTGGGAACCGGTTTTCACTCAGACGCCTGGTCACGTCAATATAACTCAAGAGAACTTGGAGGGGGGGTGGTGCAGGCAAGTCTTTTTATCATTAAAACCCATGAACACCCAGCCCCCAGCATCCCCCACCCACCCCTCATTTCCTCCCGTGCTAATGAAAATTCTGTGAGACATATCTGGGGGAAAGGATCTCCTCTATTAATTTCATCCTGCTCTCCCTTTATTGGTCCACCCACAGAACCCAAATGAAATAACCCTGTCAGGTCTAATTCTGCTAAGACATTGCTCTTCCAACACACACACACACACACACACACACACACAGGTGCACCCCACCAGTTACCATTTAGCATCGGTGCAGAGCTTCACAGTGTGAACCGGAGACTTCTGAACATGCGGTTGGAACAAAGTTTGTCAGAGCTGACATCATAAGTTTGCTAAATTAGTGTGAGCGGCCTCTTACTTGGGTCGTGACCCATCCCTCCACAAAATTTCATGGAGTTTCAGTTTTTTAAAGTAATCTGACAAACTGACGCCTTTCATCACGGAACCTCCTCATTATCGATGCAGCACTTGTGTGTTTAAGAACCCACTCAGGGATTAATGGAAGCTGCACCTTCATGTCCTTGAAAATATCTGTAATGTAATTAGGACTTTTCTTTCTCCACTTCCTCCTCTCTCCTTGAGACACGCTGCAGCGGGTGCAGCCGCTCTCTGCTGGCACGTGACGCTCCACGTGTGTGTGTGTGTGTGTGGGGGGGGTCAGCTTTGCTGAAATATCATGGCCCGATTAACGTCACAATTACCAGATGATTGCAGCCGGTAATATCCTCCTCCTCCTCCGTCTCCCTGAGTCTCCAGTGCGGAACGAGGGCAATCCGTATTATTTTCAGGGAAGTGCTACCTTTTTTAAAACCCAGGGGTGGAGGAGAATCTGCTGCAGGTCGCTGTGGTGCTCCGGTGTGGGAGGAAGGAGAGACGACGGATCACGAGGAAAACTGGGTCAGATTGGTAAAATGTTACCGAGCAGGAAGACTTTAGGTGAAGGAATTTGACAAGACGACACTAAGTGGAGCCTATTAGTATTATGTACTATTACTTATAGTCATTGCTCTGAGTTGAACCGATTCAAGTACATAAATAAATACTATTTGATTTCAGTCTATTTAAAAACGCGACACCTTCACTCATGAGTTGGAGTTTGGGTGTAGGCTTGGTAACTTTTAATTTGAACAGAGTTGAATCTTTTAGAGTGACTTTTTAAAAGTTTGGAAGTAATCTCCAGATTCTGGGTCTGGGTCAAGGTGAGCTGACGCACAAATTAAAGCGAAAATGACAAATATTGGTTTAGTGTTCAACTAGCCAGCTGTGAAATGGAAAATAGCCTGGAAATGTTGACTGTTATGTATTCTGCATTTAAGTCTGAATGAACCTAAATCCACCAGTTCAAGAGTCACTGACGGTGTGAGGTTCACACTCAGCTAATTTATATCTCCTTGTTTTGCTTCACTGATCTGAATTCAGTCTGTGGTCTCCTCGTCCTCCTCCATATGAGGCTGTGGACAAGCTGTCTGTAGAAAACAAGCTGAAACGCGTCCAGCGTGAGATGGTAAACAAGTGACCCGTGAAGTCAGCCGTTTATTATGAGAGCAAACTGGAGCTAAAGATTGTTAGACGCGTCTTTGTCGAGTGCTCGGGAACAGAGCAGCGCTTCGCCGGACGTCTTGTTGATAAACAAACGATGAATTCAAGTAGCTCCCTGTCTCAGATTTCCAGGCTGTTCTTTTTCTTCTGAACTCTGCTGCTCGCCGTTTGGATCTGGGAGCACTCGAGTGGTTAGTTTGCAGCAGCCTGAAGTGACATGGAGACGGGAGGAAGGTGTGAAAGGACACTCAGACACTAATAAAAAGCTCCGATTCAAGAGGCGGATTCTTAAAATTACGTGGCCCAGGGAGAATTAAAGGTCGAGACCGGGAGAAGTCCATTTCAAACGATAGAACCGTCACTGTCCACCTGCGTCTGAGGTGCAGGGGGGGGCACCTCAGAGCAACACACATGCTAACAGTAGAGAGGCTGTTAACCTAAACAATACATCAATGGAACCAAAAATAATAATAATAATAATAAGCCCGTATGATGGGCACACAGCGGATTATGGGATACTGTACGCGTTAACCACTGTCAGCTTTATTCATGCAGCCAGAACTCGACTTCGCAGACACGTTTTCAGGAGACTCTGAGGCTGTGACAGCGCACTGGTCGTGTGAGGACATGTTAAGTCTTGAAATGCAGATTTTTTGGAGACTCTGGTGGTTGAATGGGGACACAGCGTCTCCCTGCTCCTGAAACATTCACACTCTCGGTGTCTGTCTGCGTCTCTGTGTGTGGCGAAAACTGTTTAAGCCCGTGCTGTGCCCCAATTCCATGCTATTTACCGCTCGTGCGCAGTGTGCACCTCACGTGAAGCTCCGCGGAAAACCCAGATTCGAGACGTCTACGTTCAGTCGGGCACTAAAAACAAATGGTACAGAACCTGAGGATGCAGTTTTAAAATACCACTGCCAATTAAAGTTCTTAAAGGCACAGCGTGCTCCTCCCAAGGCCCCGAGCTGTTCCTCCAACTCCTCCACCAGCGTCCACAATTACTTTCGGTTTCTGTCCAGCTGTGAGCGGCTCCTCCGTTCCCGTCGCGAGCTGCAACCAGGGAATTAAGAACAGAGGAAATCAACAGCGCACTTAAAAGAATCAAGGTTTTTAAAATTCAAGGCTCTTTTTAAGTACAGCCTACTACAGATTGGCACTTTCAAAACTTTCCTAAAAGTCGCACGTGGCCACTGGGACCAGCACTAATTTGCTATCGCCGGCATTTTGAACAAAAGTTGTACTTTGAGCCATTACATTTTGAATATTTGAAGTTTCAGATGCTTCCGATTGAACCTCAAAATTATTTTCTTGAAATCCAATTCATTTCCCTGGTTCTGCCAAAAAAAAAATAAAAAAATAAAAAAAGTTTTTATGGCTGAGAGGCTTTTCCATTTTTCATTTAGGTTTTGGTAACCTCGTGAAAGAGGTTATAATTTCCTCCAGATTGCAGTATTACGCAAAAAAACTGCAATATAGTACTGTGTAATACTGTATGCACAGAACTTGATGAAAGAAGTGAGAATTTAAATTTGATCCAACTGTTGGACTCTTGATGAGCACAGCTACACAAAGATAACTCTGTTAACTACAAACAGCCACAGCCATCCGAAATGAGAGTCTTTTATTCTTCCTTCCTTTGTTATTCTCCTGTCGATCCATCGGGTGAACCCGGGGGGAGCCACGATGTGAATTACAAAGTCAAACCACTCCATTATACACTTTTTAAACTGATTCACTGCATTTGAGTTTTCAAATTCTGCTAAAAAAAACTGGATTAAAGCCTGAAATTAGCTTTAAATGCGCACACAGACACACAGATGACTGAATACAAATGTGGCTCACTGAGTGGGGGTTGCCTTGGCCGTGGTAAAAGCTGTTTCGCAAGCCAGATAAATCATATTTTTAATGAGAGCCACGCGATGATAACCCCTCTGGGTGGTTACAGCTCTGTGAGGACCTGCACAGCTTGTAAAGCACTTTCAACTTTATCACCGGGGGAATTTAAAACATTTGCCAGACACTAAGTTGGACTCATGAAGTTGAAGAGATGTAGTTGATTGCCGCTGAGGTGTTGTGTTTTGTTGCCTCTGGAAGCTGCTGCACAAAATACAATTTTGGATTTGACGTTCAAGCCTGGATTCCTGAGTGTTGATACAAGGACGAGTTCACGAGGGTTATTTGTCTGTGATACAAACATTTTGTGAGCTGATGGAGGAAGGTGTGTGAAAAGGAAATATTTTATTGATGCGCTGAGAGCAGCGATGGGTTAACGCCACATAATAAAAGCCCCACTGTGAAGGACGTCTTTTGTAGTGGTGGATTCAAACCTAAATGTCCTCGCATCACATCAGGGACCTCATTTTAACCCTAGCCCTAGACCCAACTCTAACCCTAACCCCAGCCCAAACCCTAACTAAAAAAACGTCCTGTCAAAGCACAATTCTCTTAAATATTTCATCCATTGTTGCAGTTCTGAGACTAAAGTGAAAATACTCCAGCCTGGAGGTGATGCTTTGTAGAAACCCCAAAATGTTGTTTACCCGGAATGTGAAGAAACTTTGACAGAGACAAAGAGAAAAAAACACCGGATCCGTCTGCCGGTGAGATGTCGGCATCCTCGGCAGCCCCTGCTCTCTCTCTCTTTCTCCTGCAGCGTCACATTTCCCTCCGTCTCTTTCCACGCGGCTGCTGCTGCTGCTGCAGCCTCCTCCAAACCCGGAGGATCCTCTCTGCATTCGGCTCGTGTGCGTTGCCCCACTGAACTGCCTCTTGCAACTTGATAAATCATTCAGCAATCATTCAGCCCAGACATTGGTGAAGCTGCCCCGCCCGCTACACTTTTGAGCACCGGGCTGAAATTACTTGCAGCGAGCGGGATCTGCTGAAAAGCATCCCCGTATGGATTTGCTCTCTGGCCGGCTGTGAGCGGAGCCACTTTTTCAATCTGAACTCTGTTGTCGGCCTCATCTTTTCTAACAGCTTGTTATAAATTTTGTCTCCCGGCTTCTGGAGAGTGGAGATAAGTGAGGGTGTCTGTGCCCGCGATGCTCAGATCAGGACTGAAGGAGTGGAGTAAATGATTTAATTAATCAGACCTCGTGTTTATGTATTCAGCTTTAAGGAGACGAGCTGGTGTAGGAGTCTTGAATTGAACTTGTTATCTTAGCCATGATCTCTGTGTTCTTTATCACTACACATTGAGGTGGTGCAGCTGAGAGGCTCCTTATCAAACCTCCATGGGAACAGCGTCACTGCTGCTGGCCGGGATCATCCTCTTCATACCTCTACAGACACAACATGGCAGAAACACAACACGTTTCGTGATCAATACCAGTTTGTCCTCTTCTCATATTAACCAAAGTATTTACTGGAGAGTCCTGCCCCCCGGTTGTTTCCCTTAATTGCTGTTGCCTTTCCTCCTCTGTGCCGCGACGGGGTCAATATTAAATTTGACAAAAGTGAGGGTGGCGGAGGTCCAGGCTCGGTGAGTCTTCCACGGAATCTCGGGGCTGCTGTAATTAGGAGGCTGGCGCTGTGGTCGACCTCCCACTGCAAAGTGTCACTCTTCAAAAGCCAATTTACAAGAAAGAAACAACCTTCTCTCCACTCAGACCTGGTTTCACATTAAGACGCCGCAGTCACGATGACAGGACTCCCTCTGCGCCGTCCTCCTCCTGAAAGAGAAATCAAACTTTAATTGTTGCTCATGCAGCAACGAGGCCACAGACGTTAGAGCGAGAGCAGAGTCTCTCCTGATTTCCATGTCGGGGATCAGTCAGCTTTAATCTTAAAGGCTGCTGGGGATTCAAACCGCCGGGGTTTGCCGTTGCTAAACACCGGACGAGTCTCTTTGTCAGCCTTCAAATTAAAACGATTAACCACAAGCAGTGTCACGGTTTAGATAATAAATCACACTGATCCAGAGTTTGTTCCACCTGTGGATCATTCGATTGTTTTTTTTTTTTTTTTCCCTCAGAGTTTCTCCCAACATCGAGGAGGCATGATGGGAATGCGTCACACACGCTATGAGCCTGATGATGAGAGGTCAGCGAGTTTATCTGGACACGTTCAGCCTCAGCGGGGGGGGGGGGGGGGGGGTAAATCAGAATTCTTCTAACAAACCGTGATTTGTTTTGTTTTGTTTATGCGTCATCATTGCAATCATGCACGGAAATAACGGCTCATAATTCAGACGGTTTGAATAAATAAAGATAAAATGATTAATTAGTCCAGGCACAGAAATACAACATGAATTGATTAAAGTGAGGGATTTTCTCCTCTAACTGCTGTGAATGGCAGGAGACACTGCTCGGCTATTCATTAGCATAATGACACAAACAATTTTAATCTTTTGAACGCAACAGTCGAATCCCGCAGCGTGCGGCAGGGGCCACAAACCGCGCACGTGTTTACACGTGTGTGTGTGTGTGTGTGTGTGTGCGTGTGAGCTGGAGCGGCAGTGCGGGGTGGCGTCGGCTGGGGGCGTTCAAACGGATTCGGAGAAAACAGACTTGTACTGTATTTACATGAAAATGCAGCAGATTATAGAAATCCTCACGCTCAAGCATCCTCCACCGTTCACACGCCAACATTAGTTGCATGTTGTTAAATACTGCAACGCATTGATTCTCATAATCTGATTATGTTTCGCATTTTCACAACAAAGAATGCAAAAAACACCTTGTGTTACTTGAGGGGGGAAAGAAACACAATCGAGGAGCAGAGTTTGTTTTCCAAGTACAGAGGAGTTGGGGGTTAGGGAGTTTTGGGGGTAGGGGAGAACGTGGGATACACCCCCCCCGATTCTGAGCTGCAGAGTGTCAGACACTAATGCATTTGGATAGAGGCTCTACTCCAGGGTATTAACTCAAACATGGACGACTAATGCCATGGGATAAAGCGTTCGGCCTCACTTACAGGGGCACAGGCACTCCCACAGGATCACGGGGCCTGGGCAGCCAGCATTAAATTACCACAGACTGGCGTGCGCCTGTGCCAGGGGAGAGAGCGGAGGCTGAAGTGCACAGCCTGAACCGGGATCCACGGCAAAGGGACTTTGGATTCGAAGATACGCGGTTCGGGCCGGTTGCCAAATTAAATGCACGTGAGTCGTGGAATCGCTAACTTGATATTTGAACTCATGACACGTCGTGGCGAGATTCACTGAAGACAAAAATGTCCGTCCTAATGCAAACCCCATCAACAAATACGGACAGACGCTAACGCGGCTCTGTAGCTGCTCTGTAAACACAGACATTTCCTCCCTGTCTGTTTTGACTGTGACAGCCATTGGTTTCATTTCCATATGCTGTTCGGATCTCACCACCGGCTGCTCAGATGCGTCACAAAAAAGGCGTCAGTCATCTTTTGCTAGATGTTATTCAATATTGTCCTTGTTGACAAGAAATCCCATTAAGGACTGAAACCTGCAATCTCTCGTTCCGTCTCCCAACACCTGCACCCCGCCTGCAGAGGACGGTTCCAACAGTTGATGGCAACCTCAGGAATATGTATATCCATGTTCCTGAGATGCTCCGTGATTACCCACAACAGCTGGGCTCTGTAATCTGCAGCAAATGGGATTCAGACGAGGAGTAAACGCTGACTCTGCCGTCAGGGAATATTTGTGAGATTGTGGGAATCACAGGGCCCAGGTTGGTGCAGCACGGAGGAATCAGATCTATTAAGTTTGGTTACAGGCAGTAAAACACAGTGAAACAAACCTGGACACACTGAAGGTCAATCTGAGTCTCACACTTCCTGTTCGTTCCCTCAGATTTGCCATTAAAGTTGCATCTTGACTTCCTCACGTGTCCTTATTCCTGCTGCGCCTCTCAGTAAATGAACCCCGACAGCTGCATCATGAAATCATGTATGATTCGTTTGAGTTCGAGGAGAAGTCTGAGAATATCTGAGCGGCGGGGGACGCTCAACATCAATCCCTGCCGCCCTCCTGGTGGCCGTGCATCTGATTTGATAATCTTATTGAACTTCTTTAAATAATGCATTTAGTATTTACAGCATACAGTATCTCAAATCGACCAGGAGTGCTTTTATCTGCTGTTGCTTTCCCGCCCACCCATTTCCATATCTACTCCCCCCCCCATGGTGCCAGGGTGCTAAGTGTTTGGGACGCACGTCTTTGAAATCAAACGATATATCATGAAACGCTCCCCTCTCGTAGTGAGATGACAATACTTTTGCTGTTAATAGAAAATGTTGAAGCCGAACATGAATGCGAGGCTGATAAATTCCAAGTGTCATCCTGTATTATAAATTACTTATTGCCGAAATGTCAGGAGGAGATTAAGGATGTGAGAGCGGCTTATTTCTCCGGCTTATTTTAAAGAACCACCGTTGACTGGCTTCTCCACTTCCTCTTTGAGTATTCATTGCACTTTAACATCTTGAATGAGTGCTTCGCTTTTGTCAAACTTGTCTCCAGGTCTTTAATGCTGAGAGTTATAATCAGAGCAGGATGGGAAACAGATTGAGTTGCCCCGGTGATGCACACGCGGCTTCGACTGTGGGTGGGTGCGGGGGGGTAAAGTCAAAAATGTGATCTGGATGCTTCACAATGGAGGGATAAAGAAAAGAAAGTGCTTGGTTGTTGCAGATTGTAAAGGTGCTTTCAGTTTTGTGTGCATATTTTAGAAATGTACAGAACACAATGGCTCTCAGTGGATTGAAGACCTTGTCAAGGCCACAGTTAGTGAGATTCATGCATCGTTTTGCTGTGAACTCAAATAATGTTTGAGAGAGTGATCGGCAAACCAACTGACGGACGGGGGAAAACGTAATCTTCTCAGAAGAGGTAAAACTAAAAGTTGCAGCTATCCAGCTGATAAACAACAAACTGACAGTGATGAAAACTCTGATTCCAAATTTGTGTCATAACGTCTGTGGCCACTAGGGGGTGTTGTCGTAAACATATCTTCTGCAGCTCATATTGTTGATCTCCTTTAGTTAATCAAGACTTTCTCGACCACATGACATGCGTGGTTTTATTTATACACTGTTTACACTCTGTTTTGTTTTGAGAAATGAACCAAACAAACCGTTTGTAGATGAAAGATTTCTTCAGCCTCTCTTTAACCACATTAGACGCGTGCCTCTGCTCGCTTTGAGAGAAATGATGGCAAACGCTAAAACCTTGGAAGAGAGTGGTAATTACTACACTGTTCCCTTTCTATACAGCCAATCATCAAAGGAATGCAAAAAAATAAAAACCCAAACAAAGATAAAAGAACACAGAGAGCCAGGTGTAATGTTGATCTGATTCATTTGTTTTCCAGGTCATTGTTGTATTCACTCACAATTGTGTGTAACTGCGCCCCAGATAAAAAAGTAATGGAAGAGTTTTCTGCAACTACATGCAACCAAAATAGTTCTTTTCAAAGCTTCCACCTCTCTGTTCAAGTTTAATGCGCCACTAATCTCTCTCCAAAGCCAGCAGCTGTTAATGTGGGTGTGATTTCTGACGGCGTCTCCATCTTTGATGTATTTCAATTTTCTGGAATTTGCCGAGGCCTTTTTTATTCTAGAAAATCCGGAAAAAGTTCACACAGGCTTTGTTCTCTTCTCCCTATATGACTACAACTCTGTCTCTGTGGAGAAACACAAATCCCGTGTCCCGCAGGAACCCAACAGCATCAAGCACGTTATTACCTTTTATCATTTTAACAAGGTTGTTCAGGTGTCATTTCTTTTTGGGTTTCTCGGGGCCTCATTTGAAGGTAGACATCGACACGGAAACGGGAAGGAGATTAGAGGGAATGACGTGCGGCAAAGGTCCCACACAGCCAGAGACAGACGTGTGATCTCATCGACCACTATAGGGCACAGATACACCTGATTTCAATACTTTTAGACTTTGGAGTGGGTGTTTTCTAAATATACCCAGTAAATGAGAAGAGTTTTCAAACGAAGACACAAGTTTCATCAAGTTCTTCTTGAAAAATATGCCTACTATCAGGTTTTATGGACACTGTTGTTGTTGTTGTCAGTGACCCCCCCCCCCCCGCCATCCCCTGTACGTCAACATGTTTCTAAAAGCCTGTGCACGGCCATGTCCGTCCCTTAATGCAGGAAATGAATCATGGCAGCTGTCGTGCATCCGGGCTGTGACCATGCCGAGTGGCCTCTCCAAGCCCCTCGGTGATGTGATGATGATGACTGACACTCGGAAAGTGACTCTTGGATGCTACTTGAGAAACTCGTTGTGTTGCGCGCTCGTTATTATCTCTCCAGTTCACTCCTCTGAAGCGGCCCTCGTCGTCTGTTGTCTCCACAGACGGACTGCGGTTGTTTGTGCGAGGCTACTATCAGGTTTTATGGACACTGTTGTCGTTGTTGTTGTTGTTGTCAGTGACCCCCCCCCCCCTCCCCGCCATCCCCTGTACGTCAACATGTTTCTAAAAGCCCGTGCACGGCCATGTCCGTCCCTTAATGCAGGAAATGAATCATGGCAGCTGTCGTGCATCCGGGCTGTGACCATGCCGAGTGGCCTCTCCAAGCCCCTCGGTGATGTGATGATGATGACTGACACTCGGAAAGTGACTCTTGGATGCTACTTGAGAAACTCGTTGTGTTGCGCGCTCGTTATTATCTCTCCAGTTCACTCCTCTGAAGCGGCCCTCGTCGTCTGTTGTCTCCACAGACGGACTGCGTTTGTTTGTGCGAGGCGTAAGGCTGGTGCTCCACATGAACCTCTTGTTGAAGGTTCCATTTTTCATCTGCAGAGCATTTTCCTACTTGTGGGGAAACTTTCAAGCCCTGCTGCTCTCGTTGACACAGTGAATGACATCCAGACAGTGACGCATAACTAATAATTAATGCCACGTGACGAGTCCTTTCCATTTACTGCGATTGTGTCCAAAATGGCGGCCATCATAGTCATCACACTCGCTGGCCGCGTGAAGCCACCTCGGCAGCGGTGTGATGCCTCACTGCTGCGAGAGGAAACGTGCGTGTTCCCCACATTTTTCAAGACATCCCTGCATTAGTTCAAGGTATTTGATGCATGGGAACCACTAATACAATATATTATAGCATGTAATCATACTTGTACATGCAGTAAGTCTACTAATGTCTTTGGAATTAAAAAAGAAAAATATCAATAATATACTTTGTTCTCCAGTTGGTTCCAGTGCTGCTTCGGGACATTTTTTTAGTAATGAATATGCATAATTTAAGTTTCTATTGAGTGAGTTTATGAATCAGGGGGTTTAAACATTTCAGGAACTGGGTCAAAATGACCTTAAATTCACTGAATTACATCAACAAGTGTTTCCTAGTGATAATGTGGATTCTGCAGACGATCGATTTTACTCCCGACTGGGAAGCAGTGAGGTCATAAACTGAAATCTGCTCTAGATCCATGGATGCAGCACCCATCCTGTACACAGACAGACGTGTGTGAAATGCATATAGACTCGACGCTGCCCTGATGACGATGGTGAAGCACAGCTCGCTCACGGCTTCAATACAAAGTGGATAAACTGAGCGCAAACAATTTGCGGTGCATTCTGGAATCTCCCTTAAACGCTGGCTCCCTCATGCAGCCGCAGCCTGGCGGTAATGTGCATGCCGGTGGTGTTGCTGAACAGGAAGGACAATCCTGCTTGTAGAATAACCACCTACTGATGGACACGATCATTATGAAAATGAAACACTTGTCAAAATCGACTCAATGCGCTTTGAAAGCACAATTTTCTCTGCCTGTCTCTGTGTGTGTGTCTGTCTCAGCGCTCCATCACTCGTGGACATTTTTAAATGAACGCACTTTGCAAAAATTCCCTGAGTAGAGCAGCTATGGTTGTTCTGTTGCACAAAGGCTCCAACGATCACGTCACCTTTTGACCCAGATTCAGACTGCGTGTCTGAAATGCAGTGATCGCAGCGCTGCTCAACTCAAAGCTGTCGGCCTTTTGAGGAGCAAATGGTGGTTTCTATAGGACAGTAACTGCAGCCTGCTGCTTGGGATGGCCATTGTTAACTTGTTTAATGAGCACTGTCGCTCTGCTGCCTGGTAGATCTGCAGAGGATCTGGTAATTTAAGCTGTTGGAAAAAGAACCTTCACACTTGCACGTGGTGATAACGGTGTCCCACAGGGATCACTATAAGACCCCCTGCTCTTTACATTTTATATAAATAACTTTGGTTTTCCATCAGATCACCGGAGTGTGCCTCCATGTAACATCTCTCAAACGCTTATGAAGAGTATTTGTTTTCTTTCCTGTCTCGCGCTGCAGCGAGAGAGAATCAGCTTTCACGCCATGACACCAGGGGGCGTGTGCACGCTGGATTTACCCACTGGAGCACAGTCCCTGGGAATCTGATGCACCGTAGCTTCTCATGCAGTGTGTAGCCACAGTGAGACACAGAGACAGGTTCTCCTTCTGAGGGCTCCGGCGTTTCTTCTCTAACTAGCAGAGCAGTTTGGGTTAGTGCACAAATCACCTCTAAGTCGTTTTAAGTCCAAATCCTCGTGAGCTTTGAATGGTGTCTCGCAGTAGGACCGCAGGATTGCTGAAAATTGAATTTTAGTCCTTTAGATTTGCATATTGTTGGGGTAATCATTCATGGATTCGCTTTGGTCTCAGTTACTTCTTTATTTTCAGGAGAGATAGAGGGATTTTATGTATGCATGCCATCAGAGGGTAATAATGGGCCACTGAAGGCAGGTTTTGCAAATTGGATGTGACTCGTGTTCGGCTTCAGAGGCATTTCAATTCATGCAATAAACAGTAAGGAAGATTGTCGGCACGAGCCATTAGATCTGAATAAATCCGAGGGTCGTTTTGTTTATTCAGTAAATTAAAGAACGAACCGTGAAGAATCAAAGATATCAGCGATAACGTTTTGTGAAATGTGGGGGAGATATGATGCTCTGATGTCACCTGACGATCCGTTTGTAGCATTAAATGATCATTCATTACATCATCAAGCGCCCACGCTGCTGTGCACGTGCGCCAGGACGCAGCAGGCTGTCAGAGAACACAAATGGCTATTAGCATAATAATTCAGTGAACTGTCATGCAGGAGACATGCGGGACATGTTGGCAGGCGTGCGCTGATTGGGTAGCACGTGCCCCAATGGCGAGGCCTTTAAACTGTCTGGGCCAGGGCGGCCATCAATAATTCAATGGGCATGCGAGCGCAAAGGTAAACAATGGCTGTAATTAGGGGAGGGCTGCACTGTGGACAGGGAGATTAATGAAAGGGCAGTCGTTTCCACTGGTGCCCAGAGACGAGAGGTCTTTCACAGTGACGGAGGTGCTGCCAAACAGCACACAGCCGTACTGTGTGTGCATCCACGTTTGTCCAAAAACTGAGACGGACCCGGATGTTAGGCAGCAGAGTCTGAATCTGATCCAGTCCGTCTCTGTATTTTTTTGTTCCACGGATTACCCTGAGAAATTAAATGAAAATGAATATTAAATAAAGTCGAGCTGCAAAGAGCCCTGTTGTTGCTGTGAGGCCAACCACTTCACCACAATGTCACTCAAGCTTTAGTTTTCCTCAAGGACACTGGCAGCTGAGATGTCTCCATCTTTGCCTCGATTAACTTCAGGGTGAAGCCGCACAATGAGGCTCACAGAGTGTTTCATAGTTTAGATGAAAAAGATGTGTTTTCTATTCAAACGTTGTCTCCGCATCACGTTCCTGTTCACACACCAGGCCCCATGGAGCATTTCATGTCCCCGCAGTACTTCGACTGTGTACTGTGGGGACAGCGATGCATGTGTTTCAAATGTTTGAAGGTGCTGTACACTTGGCAGAGTATTAAAAACATGTAGGATGTCTGTGATGGAGTTTTAGAACAAAGGAAAATAAGCAACTTACTGAGTGAAGGACAGAGAGGTGGAGGTGAGGAGGACAGGGAGGAGGAGGAGGAGGAGGAGGAGGAAGATCCCGCAGTATATTTGTGAATGCATAGATCTCAGCTCTCAGCAACACTTTGCCCTCACCGGAAAATGTTTAATTCAGGCAGGAGCTCATCCTTGTTTGCTTTGCTGATTCAGTCGGAAAGAACATGCTCCGTTTGACCTTGACTCTTCTCACTAAGACTTTTATCAAACTCAGAACATGGCTGACCAGGCAGGCGCTTCGGCCGGCTCGGCTCAGCTCCCTGCAGCGGAGACGTGTAGTATCTTTGCCGGATTTAGCTGGGAAAAAAAAAACGGCCTGATGGCAGCGATGAGGATGGAGCAGCAGCAGATGCGCTAAAGATGTTCAGTGAAAAGCTCATGAGGAGAATGCGTGGAAGATCAATCCGTCCTCTCGCTGCCCGTCTGTTGGTGGGTCGCCTCAGGGCGCGAGTCAGCTGACACCCAGCGAGAGGGAGGTCGCCAGATAAACATCCACATTTAGAACAATGAGTAAAGTGCATGGTTATAGACTGTGTGTGTGTGTGTGGGGGGGGGTCACACTAGACGTGCACTGGCTTTAGAACGACATCATCTTACTCCATCGGTGTGTTGCAGATCAAACCTCGCTCTCTAACTCCTGCAGACATGATTCACCTCCTCCCTTCGCAGCGACAGTGCATCTTTGCGTCCGAGGAGCATTTGTCCTAAAAGCGTCAGTCTTTCCTCGCAGGAGCGTAAAATTTTACCGCCGATTGACTTAAAGTGTTAATGGTGCACATAACCGCCGCTGTTTAATTTGAAGCTTAATTTGTGTTTTAGTCTAAAACGTATATCAGCCCTGTTCAGCGAATCATAAAACGCTGTGAGCTGGATTCAAGAAGCACTCAGGGCGACACCTCGAACCTGAAACGCTCTCATGTGCCATCTGTTGCTCTAATCTTTGGCTTTTTATTATTCCGAACATTCCATTCCGTCAAGTTACTCGAGCCACGCCCGCTCCTGAGAAGCTCCTAACTACCGAATGCGAGCGCACGATCCCGAGGAGTGCTTGGGGAGACGAGCGACAAACTTTTAAGAGCATTTGTGCAAGCACTCTCAGTTCATTTCCATTTAACAAGCGAGTTGTGCTGCTTACCGGAGCACAGACAATGAGTGTTCCGCTTAAATCCCCAGCTGGACGTCTGAGCAACAAGATATGCCGGCCCCCAACCGTCGAATACACACCACAGATGCTGCCTCTCCAATGTCGTCGACAAAAGACAAGAGACGGTCTCACGCTGTCGAGGCCACTTGAGCTAATGACTCTGCGTCAGTGTGGGTGCTCACTGACGTCACTCTACCAATTCATACAAATTTAAGACCAGCACGTTTGGAGTGAGAGCCATTTGGGAGGAAAAACCTCGTGCATGAGCTGAACACAAAAGTAAACCTCCGAACAAAGCTAGTGCATGTACATGATGCCCCCCCTCCCCAGCAATCGTTCATCATACCGTCACACACAAGGCGAGGGATGGGAGGGGCAGGGGTTGGGGCAAGCATCTCTTCCTGGAACAGGCGCAGGGGCCACTGCATAATCAGCTGGTCCCTTTATGCCCAAAATACCTCATCTGCATTACCTTCATCTCAGCTGATTCATCTTATCTCGGCTGAATTGATTTGAAGTGAATCACCGGGAACCTGCGAGCGTGTTTACAAAATAAGCCACGGGACACAAAGCCTGCAGCGAGACGTTGAGCCGATTGCCTGAGTAATTCAGTGGATTGTTTTTTAATGGGTGAAGAATCCGGCCACTGCGAGCCTCCCTTTTGTAAGATCTTGTTTTGCATCGTTTTATAATCAGATATTTAGGTCAACTGCTCCGAGAGGAAGTTATCCGGGAAGCGTGGGAATAATAGAAAATCCCCTATTGTAAATGTGTGGAGTGTATATTTTACATTTTAAAGAGGGTTTACAGAGAATTAAACCTGCGTCCAAATACAATAAAGAGCAGAGCTGGATGCATCGGTGAAACCGGTCCAAGCTGGCTCTGGCACGGTCGGGGTTTGTTTGTGCTGTTGGAGCCTCGTCGTAATTTCCAGCGACACTGATCTGCCGCCTCTCGAGAAAACATACACCGCCGACGCCTCTTTGTATTTTTCTCTTTAAATATATTTATTTTCATGAGCTGTTATTGCTTCACACCTGGAACACAGCTCCAGTCCTGTCTGACGTTATCCGCTCGTGCACGTCGTGTTTTTGTTGCTGCGGTATTTTAAGCTGCCTCCCCGTCTTAAGCTGTTGGTGCTAAAGTGATGTGTCAGGCCTTCTTCTCACACCCAGCAGGTTGTTGTTCTTCTTGATGGCTCACCAACAGGCACATTACCAGGCTCGGCTGTTATTGTCACTGATGTGCAGCCCCGAGACATCGGCTCCCTCCGCTCCAGCGTTATGTGTCATGTAATAAGAGCGTGCACCTTTTGTCCGGGCTGGGTCTGCAGGTACCCTGGAGCTATGGGGGGGGAGCAGGACGGGGAGTGATGTGCGATGGAGACGGCACGTCTGGTCCCTGTCCCTGGGAGATGAATGGAGCACGTCCACCACCGTGTCCCCAGACGTCCCCAGATGTTCCAGGACCTCATGCGGCCCGAGTGGCTGACAGGCCCGAGAGAGGGGCCGAGTCACAGCGTGATTAATCACCACACACTGTGGAGGATGCAGTTTGGCTCCTCGCTGGCCCGCCCCCCCGCTGAGGAACTGGCCACTGCACACACACACACACACACACAGAACATTGACTAATGCAGAGATTAGTGGAGGAGTTTGCTCTCTGCTTGTTGACCAGCAGCAACACAAGAGAGTTTTATCCAGTCTCTTACTTCAGACGCAACATGAGTTTCCTGCAAAGGAAATGTAACAGCAGTTATTATTATTACTGTTTTGACAATGTGCCTTTTAAAATAACACCTGAAATCCTGCTGCGTTAACAACGAACCTGCCTTCATGTTAACTTTAAATCCAGCACATCGGTGTTCTTTTTTTTTTTTTTATTCAAACAATATAACTGCTGTACAGGAAAATGTCAACTGTCTCGGTCTGAAAGTATAAAGTTCACACTGGAACTTTAAACATCCAAGTGCTTCACGGCTCTGAGCAGCGTCTCTTCCACTGAAATATGTTCTGCCGTTTAATATTCTGGAGAACCACGCTCAGTAACGTAAATGAACAGGTAATTGAAATATTGCCGTATCCTCTATGTCCTCGTTAGCCGTCAGAAATAAAAAGGGATGACGCAGTCTGCAGCGTGTGTTTCGGCGTTGCCTCATCCCCTTCAAACACGTGTGGGTGGTTGAAGCCTTCGGCTGCTCGGGGGTCAGCGAGCAGAGCAGAGCGGCGTGAAGACGCTCCGAGGCTCTCAGATCACTCCTCTCATTTTGACGGGAGGTAATTAGAGCTCGTTAAGACATCGGGTGACTTATGCTGACTCAGCAGAAAGGTTTGCTGACGTCAGAAATGTCTGTAAATCTCCATGGCAATGCAAACACGCGCGTCCCTTCATTTCATACTCGACGACAGACGCTGGGTTGTAGCGTGTAGCCCACACGCGACAGTTAGCTGCAAATAAAAACAGATGAGCGTGCCTCAGTCAGCGTCCACGTCTTTAAAGAAATGGACTCTTGGGAAATAAAAGTAAATTTAACGTGTCATTAAATGTGTTTCCAGGCATTATTTTCAATTTGCATATTGAAAAAGCACTCTGGTGGGAGCTGGTGCGAGCCGCCGCCGGGGAGGGAGCATAAATGCAGATGACCCGGCAGACGGCCAAGAGCAGTGAGCGGACTTTAATGGCGAGATGTCCGTGAAGGCGTGAAGGCAGGAGGACAGAGAGCCAGGTGACTGATGGGAAAATGACTGATGAGGAAACCAAGAGGTCGGCTGAGGAATGACCGTGGGTGGGGGAAGTTACCTGAGGACATTTCCAAAAGTAAATAATACGATTAATAAAAACAATTGAATGCATTGTGGTAACATTAATTTGACGAGGAGCGTCAAATAAGATTAGACTTCAATATCACGGCTCGGCTCCACTGAAGGGAAAATAAAAATCTGATGAGAACATGCATGAGGAGATTAGCGTTTCCAAAAATTAAATTTCCACCACATGTTATTTCTTTCTGTCTGAACACTGGCTGGCCTCCTTTCACTTTATCGTCTCCTCACACCTTGTACTTCTGCAGTGGCACCAATTGTTCGGGAATATTTTTCACCGGATGTTAATTTGAAATGTCCTTCACTTGCCAGGGTCCGAGGAATATCTGAAAATGAACTTTCTTTGGTGTAAATACCTGCCTCAGTCATTTTGAGCACCTTTGAGATGCCTCAGGCTCTGGAGCTAGAGAATAACCTCCCCTGCGTTTCAATTTCCCTTTTTCTGTTTCCACATCGACGCACCTCCAGCTTTTCATAGGCCCGTTCGGTCCGCGAGGCTCCGCCCAGTTTCCCCCATATTTCTCCAGACGACCACAGAAGCACCGCGTCTCCTCCTCCGACCACTGCTGCTTCAGTTTCCACTCAGCTGAATGAGAGACTCTGACCTGCTGGAGCTCACACGTAGCTCCTGTCTTCTCTGCGTCGAACAGACAGGCTGTTTATTCTACCTGTACTTCAGTGGCAGAGCTCCAGGGGCCGTGCGGGTAATTCACTGGGTTCACTTGCATAACCCCCATTGTTATCAGGCTTCCTGGACACGCAGTAATCTCAGGGGGATGTTGAAAAGGCCTCTAGTGCTGAGAGATGACGGCAAATCACGCCACAGAGACCATGGCCGCACATGGACAGCCTGGCGATGGCTCATTACGCCTGTTATTGGGTTAGGTGAGTGGCGCTGAGGAGAGGAGCTGTCGCTGGAACGCGGAGGCTTTTCAAACCAGGATCATTCAAACCCTAATTCAACTCTTTTCATCTGCAGCCTGGAAGAGAAAGCTGGATGATAAATGAAATAACAGAGCGCTTTACCTGTTTTTACTGCGCGTATCTTTCATGTTTCGAGCGTTTTACACCAGGAACAGACGTGGAATGAGGCAAGGGAAGCAGCGTCTGTCCCTCCGCAGCTCGATTACTGAAGATGCACGAGCCTGCTCTTTGTTGCTGAGGTCCAGGTCAACCTCCTTAAGTCGTTTTTATTCTCCCTCTCCTTCTCTGGCAAGTCTCTGATCTGGTATCAAAGCCCGGCCTGGAATGAAAGGATGATTGTGCTGGAATCTCCAGTGACAGTGGATTTCTGAACGGCTCCTTTCATGTGTCGCAGGCGGAGGAGAAAGAAAAGGTATATGTAGAGCAAGCAAATTTAGCCCATGTTCAAAAAAAAAAGAAAAGGACATGTTCGACTTGGCACTCGGCAAACTCCTTCCTCCCCCTGGATATTTCTTGACGGATGAGTCCTCCTCCTGCTCTGGAAGGTCACAGGTCATCAGAGAAGTGAAAGTGTCGGAGTGGAAGAAAGATAGAGGAGGAGACAAGGACGTTAAAACACCGTCCTGGTGTTTGTTCACACTCAAACAGCCCCGGAGCGACGCCGGACCTCGGCTCGGGCCCGAATCCACTCCACTCCTCTTCAGATGGTCGTGACAGATTGTCTGTAAATACGATTTTTTACGAGGAGAATATCTGAGAGCAGCTCCAACACGACGGCGGGATATCCCGCCTCCGTGGAATGTCTCCAACCGACCGCGGAGACAGATCACTATCATTTGAAAAGCCTGAAAAAGACAGATGCTATCGGCTGTCTGGGCGACATCACTTAAAGAGAATTGATAAACCTTGAGTGAGGGGAGGGGAGGAAAAGATTCCTTAGGACATCTATTTTTTTTTAAGCAGTTTTTAGTTTATCCTTGTTTGGACTGAGGGAATCTTTGCCGTCTTTTATTTAGTCTCGATGTGGTGAAGTTTTTATTGTTTGAATCCAGAATAAATAAAATACTCGAGTGAACAAGAGAAAATGCATGAAACCAGGAGAAGTGGGAAGCCCTGGACATTATTCACGACCTGGAGCGTCTTCATGTGACACCGATCCTCATTTCCCTCCGTCGGCACGTCAGCCTCACGTACCGCCGCATCTTTTCGGGGGAGCTTGATCAATTTCACGGTACTCTGCAGAGTTCCCAGCCAGGAAGTGAGTTTGAGAGGCTGTGATAGCATCGGGCGTCCCCTCTCTCACCCACGCTCGGGTTGTCTAATCGGCCCTCCAGCTGCATCCAGCCAGATGAAGGGAACCCTGTTGACTCCTAATCTGTGTCGCCCATGATCCGTTCCCCACCTCGGCACCACATGCGCTGCTGGGAGCAGGGGCGAGAGGCGGGGAGGATCCGTTTGTTTTCTTCTTGTCATCGCGGAGGTTAATGGAAGCAGAGGCACGAACCGCTTGAGGAAACAGAAGACAGAATGTTTGGTTTCAATTTGTGCCAGCTCTTTTTTTCCGCGCTGTCACTTCCTCCGCCTCCCCGTTCCGCCGACTATCTTCTTTGTCTTCCTCTGTCTGACGCCGCAACTTACACTTCTCACCGTTGTGTCTTTCTCTGGATGACAAAAGAAAAAAAACCAAAGGGAAAGACGCATCCTGTACATTTTTGATGCGATTCGCTTTTCGACTGCTTGAATAACATCAAAGCTTCTTTTTCGGTGAATCTGAACTTTTGTATGTGGCGTGCGTCTGCGCGGAGCGTGAACTTGGACGACTGCGAGCGTGCACGGCGGGGGTGGTGACAGTTATTTAAGCAAATCGCGCTTTGATGAATATGCCATAATCAGTTCCTCTTGGCTGCGCCGCGTGTTTCACAGCTCCGTAATGAAAGAGCTCACAAGGGTGAGTTCCAAATCTCCCGGCCTTCCCAGTGGATTAATCACTTCATCGTAAATAAAGTTTGCAACATGTGAGAATCTGAAACAACTTCCAACTTCATTTGCTTGATGCTTTTTAATCCGTGCTCGGCGAAGTCGTTGCCTGTGTGTTCCCGTGTTCATGTCCTCATTATCCGCATTATTTCCGCCCACGACATGATTCTCACCACGACGGGTTCGCGTCCCACTCTGCAGAAGACTTAGCTGCACCGACGCACGTTTGCCTTTCTCACTGCGTTATTTATTTAACGAGGAAGCGTACTCTTGGTGTCTGACGTCAGTCTGTTCTTTATTCTGCTTTTTAAAATGTGTTTATTTGTTTTGACTGAACTGAAAAGTTTCTGTACAATGTTGTTGCTATTAAAGCATTAAAAAACAAAACAAAACACCAAATCAAAGCTTTAGAAACAAACCCCAGTTAATTAATGTCTCTGTCAGAGTCTGGCTGAAACTTTCCCTGCTGACAGATGTACCCAGAGCTCAGAGTCTCTCCCTCCATTTCTCACAGTTTTCTCCTCCACCTCTCTCTCTCTTCCCCTAAACTCATCCCTCACCGACACCATCGCTCTTGTCCTCTCTCTCCTCAAGAGGACGCTGATGGGAGAGTGTGCCATCGCAATAAGGCCAAGAGGACAGAGAAGAGCAAATCAAACAAATTTGGGGATGGGAAATGTCTGGACGACAGCAGGCGGCCGGCGGCTCGGAGGCTGTCTCCATTCACGCAGCGCTCTCTTGGCAAATTCACGTTTTCTGAAAAAAAAAAAACATGAGGAGAAACAAGCAAAGACAAATTGAGACTCAAGACTCAAAGGTCAGACAGGAGCTCAGGGAAGAGGGATTGACACGATCCTGTGTGTAAGAATCAGAGTCTAACCTCTCCTCACCTGACCTTCATCAGAGCGTGGACTCTTCGCTCAGCGTCACCGGGTGAAGGCTTCTCTGACACTAAAAGACAACTCGTGATTATTCGTTAATAACACGGAGACATGGAAGGGGAAGTGTGTTTTTGGGTGGCGTGAGTCCAAACGTGAGCAGATGAAATATTTCACACCGCGTCTCTTTTTGGATTCTGCCTCGGGGGGGGGGGGGGGCGGTGGAGCACACTGAGATGCATCTAATAAAGTTAGTGTGACTGCAACATTGTGTAATTATCGCGCTCGTGAATTTCCCCTCACTTACTGTTAAGAGTGTTTACTTCCTCCATTTTTAACTTCGTCCTTGATTACACTTCTCATTTCTTCTTTTCAGCTTCACAGGACGAGAGCGAGGCGACGATGAGATTTGCGAATATTTGTTATAACGAGCGCAGTGATTGCCTTTGAGAATCGGCCATGCGGGCACATCACTTCCTTTCTCCTCATTCCGTCTCGTAACTCAGGATTTGTCTTTTCTTTCTTCTGCCGGGGCTCGTTTTCAGTTCCTTCCCTCTCCTGCCCTTTCAGACGTACTAGAACTGCAGCTGCTTCCGCTCCTGAAGGCAAACTACAGGGTGACTTTTGAAGTAGGCCACTCTCTAAAAATGGTATTATTTGGTTTTAATTTGTGGTGGAGTTTCACCCCCGGGGTTGGGCTATATGCAGGAGGAGGAGGAGGACGAGGAGGAGGCTCTGAATGCCCCAATGTTGGTTCTATGAAATACAAAAACATGAGAAAACGAGAGAAAGCGTGGGGTGGAGGAGGACGGCTGGCGACAAAATCCATTTTGTTGAAAGAGAGCAGAGCAGGGTATCCGGGCAGGGAATCGATAGGATAAGAGGTTATTAGCTGAGAAATGTCACTTGAAACATCGATCATCATCTCCATCGACTGCAGGGACATGTAGACACACGGGGTCAGAGCAGCTTATCAGTCAGCGCTGATGGGAAACTACACAGCCAGGGACGGACGGGGAGGACCAGAGGTTTACATGGACCCCTGAATGTGTCCACACACACAAGCACGTGAGCGTGCAAAGGACATGAAGTGGATCGAGCAGGAAGAGTTTTACCTTCATCTGTCCAGGTACACGTTGACCATTTATAAGATGAATGTGTTGTCAATAGACCTGGGAAAAACTTTATATGTAATAAGATTTATTTAATTATTTATTTATTGACTTTACAAGAAGCTTTTGTTGCTGTGGAAATAACGACTCTTGCCATAGGTAGTATCACAGGCGCCGCAGGTACACACTTTAAAAAGTAATCCTACAATGAAATGTTTATCTCACAATAAACCGGTAGTAAAAGGATAAAGACACACCTCGGGGGTTACAGTAATAAAGATCAAATAAAACTGGATGGAAAGTACACAATACTATTTGTTTAGAAGAAGAAGATGAAAATTACAGTATTTTTTCTTATTGATACTTAAATATTTCACTGTTTGTCTTATAAGAAACGTAATATTTCTGTACTGAGTGTCCATCGTCTTCACCTTTTCATCAGGTCCTGGAATCAAAGTACCGTCTTCCACAGATCCCCAATTCAGGTACAGTCCATCCTGAGCCCTTCTCTCACATTCCTGCCTTGCACACATGAGCTGGAATCAATAACTCATCCCATAAATTGCTCTGACGTGTACGGCGCAGTGTCATGTGCGGGTGTAGCACCTCCCCCGGGTGCTCGGCTCATCCATTAAACGACAAGGAGGCGAAGTGTGCGGAGCGAAAACAGGACGGGAGATAAGGAGAACATGATGGGAGGAAAAATGTTGCGGGCACATTTCATTGATACGTTACTCAAATGAGAGGCTGCAGTCGATAAATTAAAGGAGCTTGGGAGATGGCGATAAGGGAGCAACAAGAAGGGAGCATTTCCTGAGGATCATTACGGAGAAGAGAGAGAGCAGGCGCTCATTAGCATGATGTGGGGAGAGTCCCGGCCTTGATGAATGTTCCTGAGGATTCGGCGAGAGAACAACGGCTTGACAAGAGATGCACGGAGATAAAACACGAAACTTCGACTCGAGACAATTAAAAGTTCTCTTTTTTTAATACACACACACAGACTCGCTGAAAAATACACAGCGGACTCCACGAGGTCCTTCTCCAAGGCCTGGCCGATCCATCAGAGGCGGAAGTGTGCCACGGGGCAGTGCCAGTCACCTTGGACACAGGGTGTAGGCCGGTTTCACGGCACACTGGACATTAATGCTCCTCCCTCGCTAGAGGTCAACAACTCGGCACACTCAATCACATGCGCACGCACGCACAAATGCACCCTGCGCGGCCGCCATCACGCTCGCCCCTCCACTCAGGGGCAGCAGCGGAGCAGCAGCCTCAACGATGGGAATGGGATGTTTCTGCATGCGGTCCCCGACTTAATCGCACGGCGTCGAGCCCCGTCTCGCCGTAATCTTCTCCGTGAGCGTTTGCCTGCCCGCCGCAGTGACTTTGCCTTCGCCGTTGCTAAATATTGTGACCCACATTACCGCAGTGTAATCCATTCTTAGATTATGATGTGCAAAGCCAGCCAAGCGGGGCGCTTTAATCAAAGCAAGTGATCCATTTCCTGCACCATCCATCTGATATGCCAGCAAATCACGCTTCATCACGCCCCCCCCCCGCAAAACACGGCAGGAAACGGCAAACGCGGCGAGGCCAAAGTTCGCCTCCCGGACGTGAGGAGTTCAAACTTGTTGAGGAATCAACATTAACATTACACGACTGGACGGAAATCAATTATTGAAACAAGCTTCCCCCAAAATATGATTAAAAACCAGATGCCTGAGGTCAGACGTATCAAGACAAATAGGAAAAGTTCCTCTGAGGAAACGCAGAACACACACGATGTCAGATGGGAAGAGGAGCACAGAGGCTTTTCTAATAGTAGCAACCGTGATATTTTTTTGTGCAGCAGGTCTCTTACGCCTACGAACTCACTCCTACGCGCTGGAGTTTTTCCAGGAAAGGGCAGGAGAGGCCAAATCACAAATACAGAAGTTAAGTTTTAAGGTGAGCTTCTCTCGCTCTCTCTCCGTCCCGCAATTAAGGACGCTTATGTTTGAAAAGCCACGAGGATGGAAAAAAAGGACACGTGCAGGTTTGGGGAACGTATGTGGTTGGAGGTCAGGAGAAATTACAGCAGAAAGAATCGCATCAAAACTTCACTGCCCTGAAACCAAGAGAAAGAACGATAACAACTGAGAGATGGAAAAACCAAACTGTGCATCTCCCTTTGTAGAAGATGAGGGAATATGAGGCTGGTCAAGATTAAAAAGCTTCAATATCCGCTCTAATCGTGGCTGACGTATTGTTGCGTGTGTTTCTAGGTCCAAACCTGACCCACCATCCTGGGCTACGGTCCACGGCCGCGGTCAGGATCGATGTGCAGTTAGAAATGAAGCCTTTCAGTATTCACTCTGCTCAAAACACTGGACGTTTAATGGACGTCCAGATCTGAGCAGAACCCTCACTTTGGGGACGTTGAGTTCCCAGTAACTTTCTCAGATGTCATTAAATTAAACTGAATTTCCAGTTGCTGTTGGATTAGCGGCGAGGAGCCGAGGCTGAAGCTCTGGAAATGAAGGTCGGTGATTGACGGAAGTGCCCGGACTTCTGGTAAGCTCGGAGAATCAAGCGCAGGGAGGCAGGCGGCGGCTGGCGCTGGAAGTAAATCGGCCGGGTCTTTACTGGAGCTTAAGAGGGTCGTACACAAGTAAGCTGTCCAAACAGGGCAGGCAGGGGGCAGGCACGAATCCAAAAAACTCCGAGAGAACAAACTGAGTGAAAGAGCGAGTCAGAGAGGTGGACGGGGGCAGGACAGAAACGAGACAACTAACACCTCCAAATCTCTGCAAACTCATGACTGCACAATTAATCAGCGCTAAAACGTCTCCCAGCCTGTCCTCTATTCATTCATAATTATCAATATTGTCGTTTGTGATTCATGGACCGTGCATTGTTCCTGAATTACCCCCCGATTGTGTCTGTGAATAAAGGAAGAACAAGCAGGCAGAACAATGAGCTGTGGCTCAGTCTGGTCATCAGAGGGCTGTAAACACTCCTTCACACCAACACGCCACCTTTAGCAAACACACGTGAACACGTCAGCAGCTTTTGTCCTTGAACACTGTGTTCCGTTGCATCTCCCTGAAGAAGGAATAAAAACCCAAGAGCCTCTCACAGTCTAACATAGTGCGTAGATTCAGCCCCCTCCGTACAAATATATCTCATCCATCAGACTCTTTTCTTTTGCAGTTAGTTTTGATCTTATATTGTGAATAACAGTCAAAGCTTCTCCATCATCCACTCAAGGAGCTTTGCATTGTGGCTGCAGCCTTCACCCTGTGGAGCTTCTCCTCCTTTATATTTCTCCCCTTTGGTGAGCAAAGTCTTTTTTTTTTTCCTTCAAAATAAAACACACAAATCCATAAGGCCGGGATGGTCTGCATCCAGCAGCGCCGCCGTGCACAGACAGATTAGACGGTGATAACAGGGTCAGGGTGGATGAGACCAGGGAGGAAATAATAATAAAGGGAGGAGGCCGCGGTATTGATTGGGCTCCCGTTCCACTGAGCTTCTCCAGGGCTTGTTAGTGCTGCTCTTAGATCACGGATGTGCGTCTGTCCCGTTTCTCCTGAAGCACAAACGGGGTCACGTCATCCTCCACCTATCAATGTCTTTGACTTGCTCTTGAATGTGGGAAGATAAACACATCATTTATTTATTAGAGAACATTATTCCAGTATTTTTTTTTTTGTTTTGCTCCCCTTCAATACAAATATGCACCATTTATTTTAATGAAATTAATTCTGTCAGAAACTAATTCCAACAGGACGATGCTTATTATTGAATGTGGGTTTATATTGAACTGAAACCGGAGAAACCGACTGGAGTTCTGTGTGGCAGCTTTGAAATGAACTCCGTGCAGGCAGTGACTGACTGACACGTCTCTGCCCTCAGGGCTCACTAGCCGCACGTGCTCACTGCGACAGAACCCATAAAAACCTTTGTACTCGCTGTGACTGGGCCGCCGCTCCGGCTCTCATGCATGCGCTCGCCGCCCTCGACGCTTCCCGAAGCATCAGAATCAGGCCAAACTCCAGCGTGCACGGCCAGGAATGCAGGGCAGAGCGGTCCAGAGCTCCGGGCTCAACAACTTCATTCATGTACCTCAGTCACAGTAGAGTCAGTGCTTAGCGGCCTGTGGATATTACTCCTGACTCGGCTGCCTGTGGACTTTGAAGTGAGTCGCCACTACAGGACTTTTAGAGCTTGTTAGTGAAGCGGACTCTGGATTTTAGACTTGTCATCTTCAGATTAGGCACAAATCTGCTCAGTACATCCTGCAAAGTTCACCCAGAGGAACATCCACGCACACATGCATGACCTGGCTGCATTTCTAGTTTTGCAGAAAAAATCTTGCTTGATCTTTCAGAGCTTCAGGTGTGAGGAGGATAATGATGCGTTGTATTTAATTTGCACTCACTCACGGGCATTTCGTGTCAGAGTGCCTCGTGCACTCGTGGCCTAAATGGCACTCAGCGCACTTTGCTTGTAAGCGCGCCACAATTTGGAAGTGCCACCGGTTGAATATAGCATGGGGAGAAAAATATTGAACATCTCCATTTTGTTTTGTGCTATATGTACCTCTGCAATAATAAAAAAAGATCAAGTTGGTTTGAGAGAATAAAAATGTGGTTTTGTGTGAAGTGTTTCTTCGTTGACTCTGGGGAATCACAGATTCTTCTTCTGTGGAGTATTTTTAGATGTTTTGCTCCATCTGTGCCGATATCACAAGCTCTCCTTTAGAAAATGTGGAGTTTCCTGCCTCTGCAGGAAACGGAGGGGTGTTAAACTGCAGCTTCTGTGGTGAGATGTTGTACAGATCCTCCTCCAGCAGCTGGCTTCCAGCCTGCTGTGTCACTGGGCTCTGAGCTCAGGAGCCCACCCAGCAGGTAAAGTGGGGTTCCAGCCGAGATCAAACGGGGGACCACCCTGGACGCCGGTGGATGTTCAATTCCAACTCGCTCACTTTCCATGCATTGCAGCATTTGAAGCCGACACCAGAAACAAAAATAGTTCACCTCCGGCAACCTCAGCGTCCGGAGCGCAGAGACTTGACATTCTCTATCTTCAAAGAATCCACACTCCCTTTCGGAAATGAGCTCTTCTCATTGTCATTCAGATTGAATGGAAATAATTTTTATTTCAGAGACGATGTCAGTGCTGCATTCGGGTGGATTTTGTAAGAAAGTTCATTTTGACCAATAAGCCACTCGCTAAGAACTGGGTCTTTGTTTTGATCCCTTTGATTTTGGCAAACGTCATTCTCTTATCGACAAGTTGCATAAACCAGTTGTTGCTGTGCAGCCCATGCTAATCGCACAGGCAGAGACGCTTCACGGTCACTCACATTTAAATTCTCTTCAAAGTCCTCGGAGGTGCTGGACCCGAGGAGGAACACGCGGTTTAAAGTGTCCCAGCTGGAACAGTCACATCTTGGATCTGAAGGGATTTTGCTGTTCGCTCTGAGGACGACAATAAACGCAAGAAGAAAAAAAACAGTCTGGGTCACAGAAACACTGAGCTCCTGTGTATCAACGTGGGCTTTTCAGCAATGAGGAAAGATAAAAGCCAGCCTCAGAATTTCGCAGGAATAACTGGCCTGATTATTGCCATGGAAACCAGGAGTGTGAATTTTTTATAAAATGAAGAAGAAAGCTCTTTTATTTGTTTTTTATTTATTTCTTTTTTTTAACTTTGCAGTGCCGAGCGCTCCTCCCTTCTTGTTTGAACTTCCCACTCCTCCACTTGTACCTGGGGGTCGTGCAGCAAAATGCTCCTCCACCCACCTGGGATCAGGCGAACGTGAAATATCGAGCTTCTTTTCCGTGGCTGCAATTCAGCCTCGGTTCACACAGCCCCGACGGCGCGGAGACGCGCCAGAGCACCAGGGAACGGGAAGTGAGTTTTTCTGTAAACCGTGCACTCTCTCTAACAGAGTCGGGATTTCGGTGTGTTCTGTACGTTTCACCAAAAAACGTCTGATGTTTGATGTGCTCAGTTCTCCGCAGGCATCACCTGAGCTGGAAGGCCTGATTCTTTACCAACGGCTTCTTTATTTATTTCAGGCAGGCGGAGAAGTCGGGTCAAGGTGTTCCATTAAATGGCAGCAATTTAGAAAAGTGGATTGAGCCTGGCTTTCTGATGGCCCGCGTGGCAGGAGAGAGCTACAGGGAAAGTGTTTCAGACGGAGATACTTGCTCTGCAGGGGTCACCTTCGCCTCCAACCTCATTCTGAGGAGTGAATGTTGCCAAGGGAAAAAAAAAAAAAAATCCTCTCTCAAGGGTTGCTTCATGCTACAGAGTCAGAATATTATGATGTAGAATAAATCTAAAAACCAGACTTCTATTCCAAACATTCCTTTAAATGAAACACGGCTAAAGTACAAGGAAGACTTTGTCTTAAATTTGATTGAATTATTGTCTAGATGTATGTTGTAAATCATAAACATGTCAGAATATCACCCAGGGGCGTAATCGAACTGAGGGACGCTGCCAAGAGGAAAACAACTGAGGAGGATTATGGGAGATCAGGCTCCTTGTTTTTCAGCTTTTCTCCCCTTTGTCCTCCCAGGAGCTTCCGTTGGAAGCCTTTTTTAAAAACATCGATTTGTTGTTTTTATTCTGTGCCTTCAGAAAAAAAATACAAAACATGAAAACGAGGACAGGACGACGTGGATTGGCTTGACATAATTTTTGTCGCCGTACTTTGCAGAGAAATCGAGGACGTGTGGAAAAGAGGCAATCAGTGAGTCCTAAGCAGCGCCTGGCGCGTCGGGGTCAGAGTTCACAAATCCCAATGAAACTAAGGCAATTCTAGCCTGAACCTTCGCCCTGATGGAGACAAACACCTCGATGGCGCCGCATCGACAGCGCGGCCGGACCTGTGCTCCCAGGACGGCGTCTTTCTTTTTGTTTCTCCCAGTGAAATGTAATTAGAGTGCTCGGTGTTGTCCTGCCTGACCTTTGAGGGCTCGTGAGGACAAAGCCTCTGATTTTTTTATGCAGAAAACACAGACAGACGCTGAAAACAAAAAGAGAAATAGGGCTTTTTGGGAAAATGCCTCAGCCGGGCTGTTTACCGCTGCGATGGCGAGAGGCCGGACCTCAGTCATCCATCAAAGTGAAATCCCTGAAAAGTTTAAGGCTATTAATGAATTTGGTACAGTTAGAATCCAGCGCTTTGTCCGATTAATTGAGAGCCGTCAAAATAGACTCAATTAATCAGCGCTGTTCTGCGCGGCTGGAAGAGTGAATACAAAGCTAATTGTATAAGTGGGATTATGGAAGTCGAGGTAATATTAAAATCAATAACTGGGGCGGGGGGGGGGGGGGGGGGGACCAACCCACACACACAAA